>BQNB010019045.1:0-34897 GCA_026074375.1 Tanacetum coccineum
ACACCTATGCGCACCTATCCCAATCACCAATTAACACATATCCATAGCCTTTAAAGATTCGAAAATAAACTTGGTTGAACCTAGTGATTGAAGCTATTTTAAATGTGTTTTGGATCGAATAATTTCACCTAAGGCATCATCTAATAGTAATGAACGAAGTTTTCGAGTTACCTTAGCAAGAAATCCAACAAAAATTGAGAATCAATAAAGTCTTTCTAGGTGGCGGTTTACGTGTGAGTGTGTGTGTGTTTTTATATTTGTGTAACATTCCGTATTTAGGGTCGCTATTTATTCCGAACTTTACTTCTATTTTCATTTTTAAGCAAAGTCATTAATTTTACGTTTACCCGATTTAGTAAGAATTTCCCGTTCTTAGCTTTGCGTGAGCCGTATTTAGAAATCTATTCCGTCTTCGTGCCTTAAGTGGTTTAATAATCTCAAAATATTCCCCGATGATTATAAGTTACACTATTTTCATTTTCCGTTGTGTTTCGCGTTTATGTAAAATCTTGCTAAAACTTGCGTTTTACCTTAAACCTTACCTTTATTTAACTTACACTTACACTATACTTTAATTAAAAACTTATAAAAGAAAAATCAAAAAAAAAATATAATATTTTTATAAATCTAGGCCCTAGGCCGGTTATACACATCCACACACAACCTTTTACAACTTTTTATAAACCATCATCATTTCCTCTTTTTCCAATACATGCAAATCTCTTCTTTTTCACCTCAACTTTTCCCTTCCTCCTCTCTTCTCCTTGAGGCTGCCGAAATTATCATCACCACCACCATCATCTTACAAATTTTTTCTTCTCATTTTTATCATCTTAACATCATCCTAGAGTTGCTTGCAAAGTTTGGTAGTTTTCCTTGAAGTTTTGAAGAAGTTATTGAAGTTCTAATGGAAGGTTTAAATCAAGACTAGGTTGGATCTTGGATTCTTGTTATTTAGGTTATTGACCCCTTGTGGGTGGGGAAAATTTCAAGATTGTGGGTGTTGGAGTGGGTCTAACTCAGCCCCTAACAAGAAGAAAGTGTTTGTTGGTTATGATTTTCTTGTCTAAATCCTTTTCTAGTAAGGTTATTTCTTAATCTTTAATTTTTCTTTTGATTTTGATCCATAAAAATGGATGTTTGATTCTGGAAATGCATGTTATATGATGTATGAGTTGTGTTTAAGAGCTTGGTATGGCATTGCATGTGATTGGTTAGAGTTAGGATTGATGTTTGGATAGGTTTTAGAGTAAATATTTGGGACTGTTTTGAACCAGTAGCAAAAACGTGTTATAGCAGAAATATTTTGGCTTGGAGTCTATGATTAAATTACATGTCTGGAAATATATATGTCTTGGCATCATAGGATAGTTGGATTCCCAACCAACTCCTTGGGATGAGGGAGATATGGTCAAAATAAGAAAATAGGTCAAATCTGGACCTATGATTAGAAAACGTTTTAAACTCTAAGTTTTTGCAACAAAAGGTTAGGTTTTAAAGAATGGGTCAGTGGTAGACATCTTAAGGAAGCTATAGCTTCTGACCTCACCTTCATTGCTATCATGGTTTAGGAATTATGGCCATTTCCGTAAAGGGTAAAAATTTTGGAAACTTTCTGTTTTGGGTAACCAGGGGTAAAATAGTATTTTCACATAGTTCTGAAACTTTGTAGATTATGAGTCTTACATTTATGGAAACTAGACACAAATAGCTTTCCAGGAGTGAAAGCCTTACATTTAGAACATTTGTGTGCTAGGAGATATGAGTCCATCAAGTCGAGTTAAAATCAGAAACTGAGTTTTTACGTCTAGTCTCAAAATTTAAAAACGTATAGTACACTTTGATAAAATAAGAATTAAAAGCCGAAACTTAGTAGGTGTTTATTTACCTATAATACCAGATCACAAGTCATTTTGGGATTAAAAAGGATTTGGGGAAGCTCTAGTAGAATGCCATGCTTATCTTGGAAACACATCTCATGATCACTTGTTTAATTTTTACGTATTGTTTCTTTCTACGTACTAAGTCGCGTCACGTCTTTTAGGAGGTGCTTAGGAGTACTTCCCGCTCGTTCAAGAATCGTCGTACTTCTGATTTAATTGTTCTCTTGGTGAGTTCATAGCCTCGCCTGTTCATTCGTCAATAGTATATATATAATAATATAGGAAAATAATCAACCAATTACCTTTAGCCAAGGATTGGTTAAGAATTCTCAAATTAAAATATATATGTGTCCAGAAGTATGATTACCGGGTCGTTAAGTCCCAACGAGGTGTGCAATGGAAAATCGGATGACGGATTGACAATTAATGCTTGAATGACAAGGGTTATGATTGATTTTTCTATTTCTATGATTAAAAATGCAAAAACAAATAAATTAACCCTAAAAACGAAAGCAATATAACTAAAAACCTAAAACAGGACGAAAAACGAGGGTCAAAAACCTAAATTACACAATTTTAACCCTAAAGTGAATTTTTTACTTTAAATGGGTTCTAAGTGACAAAAAATGAAGTTTAAAAAAAACTAGATCGAAAACGGAGTTAGTTAAGACAAAAAACGAGTCAAAACAAGAACGGGAACGAATCCCGTTCTTTAAAAAGTGAAAAGTTGCAAAAATGACCCTATGAAAGTAAATTTATTTTTCCTAGAAAATATACAATACGAAGTGAAAATTTTGGAAGAAGATTGTATTTTTCTGATTTGTATTTTATTTTTTATGAATTAATTAAGATTTTAAATAAAATAAATTATTAAAAATAGTAAATGTTTTTATTAAAATCTAAAAAAATACAGAAAATGCCTTGACTATTGCTGATTCTAGGAAAATTAGAGAGAGGATGCCAGCTTATCTAATAAGCAGTTAAATAAGCAAATAAGCCTGATAAGCCTAACCTACCAAAATGACCTTAACTATTAAATTATGTAAACTAAGAATGAAAAAGACCCAAGGGGACGTTGGCAGCAGAGTGTGTGTTGAGAAGGTTGAGGAGGGTTGAGGTCAGGGGTTCGAGCCCTGCTCACCCCTAACTTCCCCCTCTTATCCTTTTTTCATGTTTTTTTTATTTTCTTTTTACAAACTTGAAGAAGACAAGCTAGAAATATAATTTTGCCTAACTGAAACTTTTTATGAAAACTTATTAATAAGCCAGAAATTGGCTTAAAAGATGTGACAGTTAAGCTTAAGTATGCACAAGCCTGTTGGCTTTTTAAGCCAAAATAAGCAAAACTAAATTGAGAAATAAGCTAAGATATAAAACTAACCTGACCTAATAAGCAACTATAAGCTAAATTAAGCAAACTAAAACAGGCAGAAAAGCTCAAATAAGACAGATAAGCCAAAAGGGCCTTAACCCATAGATTTTTAACTAAACATTCAAATAAGCTAGCATAAGCATTAAACAAAGCACAAATAAGTAAAATAAGCTCAACCTAACCCAATAAGCTAATCTGAACTTAAATAAGCTAAATTGACAGATAAATAGGCTGAAATAAGCAAATAAGCCTAAAGGGTTAGGGTACAGGCCAAACAGGCCCTTAGGGTACTTTTAGGGCTTATTTTTAAGCCCTAAGAGGTGGATTCCCAATGGCTGAAGCTTATAGTGGCTTAAAGCACATCCTATAAAGCTACTAGAAAAGAAATTGCAAAGACTGGATAATTAAATGGACAACTAACAAGGGCTGTCAAAAAGGGCTTTTGCACCAGGGGAGCTTTTGTTTTTTTTAAAGGACAAATCACTCTTTGCGGGCCTAAATTCAAGTGACTTAATAAGCTTTAAACTTGAAGATAAGCTCTAAAAGATGGTGCTTGGTACATTGAGAGCTTATGCAAGAGGTTTCAAAAAGAAAAAAAAAAAAAAAAAAAAACCCCTTAAAAAATAAACAACCATAGCTTATCTATTTTAAGCTAAAAAAACTGGACTTATCAACTACTAGGTGAAAATGCAGAAGTGCACTAAAAGTCCCAACAATTGCAAGGCAGTCCTTAGCTTACAACTAATGCCTAACAACACTCAAAATGGACACAAAAATATATACTAATAGCTATCTTAAGACAACAATCAAAATAAGCAAATCAAACAATGAAATTCAACACAGACTTGAACCAAAGCTATAAAATTCTTAGTTTTTTAAGATGCAGACTATAAAAGCTTATAAAAACTACCTACAAGTCCTTATTTTGGTTAAGTGAAATAGGCTTAATGACCCCAACCCATTACATTACCATACTGACCTATTTGAGGCTTATGCCAAACAATCCTTTAAGGACAGGATTTGAATTTTTAAACTAAAACAAGCTAACTTAAGGTAGCTTTTGAGAAAACAATTATAACCTAAGATGAAATAACAACAAATAAGCCAAAGGAAACATGGAATAAGCACTAATAATTCAGCTATACTAATAAGCTAAAATGACTTCTATACTAAGCAGTTTTAAGTAAAACTCAAATTAAACTAATACTAATGATGCAGACTTGATTTTTGAGGACTATTAAACTAACATTAAACACATTAAGCTTAAAAACCTTAAAATAAGCAGTAATAGGCTGAGAGTAAGAAGGAAAAGTTTATAAGCTGAATAAGAGTAAAGGGAAAGTGAACCTTGTCATGTGCTTGACATGAGTGAAAATAAATGCTCAATTGAGCTTTTACAAGCTTTAGCTTACAAATATAAGCCAATAAAATTTACCCTATAAGCCCGTCCAATTCAGGCTTATCTTCCAAAGCTTAAAACCATAACATTGCTTCCAATGACACAGTAAACTTCCAAGAGCTATTTGAATAGCTCTAATGAGTAAAACAGGTTAAAAAAACTTAGAAAAGCTTAAAGAGATGACTTGTGATATAAAATGAGCTTGAGTGCAATATAATTCCAAAGGACAGAATTTGATAAAACTCGAACTTGATTCTTGTATTAATGAAAATGAGTACAAAGCTGGAATAAAAAAATATGCAATAACTTAAAGATAACTTAAGACATTTTTAAAGTAAATTTGAACTAAAAACTAAAATAAAACTGATAAAACTAAAAACTAATCTACAACCCCCGACATCTTCTGATTCTTTCTTTTTTATAGGCGAGTCTTCAAGCCTTTTGGTTTGATGTGTTAATGTTGTGAGTGCTTCCATCCTTTCATCTAGCCCTCCTTTTTTGCTTTGTGTCCCATTCAAATGATCTTGACCCATGAATCTTTTGCGTTTTTCAATGGGATTACAATTGGCAATAAGGGGTTTAGTGGAGTGAGAGTGAGGGTTTTATCCTTGGTGTTTTTCGAGTGTTGCAGGGTAAAGTGGGGAAGATGAACACGTGAGCTTTAATGGGGGACTAAGCTTTGGCGGGAAAAAAGGGTAAAAGGATAAACAGTGTTTATCCAAATTTAAATAGTGACAGGTAGAAGTTTCACGGTGGCAAAACAGTCCCTGAATTTATATCAGTGTTGCAAAAACTCGTCCTTAAATATTTCATTTGGTCCCCTGGAAATGGGTGAGTTTGCTTAGTTAGTCCTCAAGACTAACTATGATTAACTAGAAGGACTAACAGTGTAAGGGTAATGGGGTTGGGCTTAACGCCCGTTAGGGGTGTTGGATTGGTTTTGGGCCAGTTAAAAGGAAATGGGCCAGTTTGGGACTAAAAGGGTTTTATTAAATAAAGTGGACTGACCCGGCCCACTAAATGGGTACGGGTGGGCCCACTTAGTCTTCAAAGTATTTTTGGGTTCGGTTTTCGATGCTCCTTTCAATGCTGTATCCCGGGGTTGACTTTGACTTCGTTTTGACTTCATTAAATGCACAAACTTTGTCGAGTCGATCTGGTAATTTCCGTTTGAGCTTCGTTTTCAATCCTTTTGTACCCTTGGCCTTAGTTTTTCGTGCTCATTCCAAATCCGTGCTCAGTTTTGTCCGGTTTGGCATTGATTTTTGTCTTTTAGTGAATATCCGGTACCTGCACAGTACAAACACAAAAACAAGCATATTTATGGCAATTTATGTGCGTTTTTTGTCGTTTAGGGTCGATTTTAAAGGTAAAAGGTATGTGTAATTACACACATACCATCTGTCTACTTATAAATGTTTTTATAAACCTCGCGAGGGAGGTACATGCTAGTTTTATAAATTGAACACAAGTGATTTTCGGTTGCTGGACCCGATTGTGAACTAATTGCATAAGTACCTATTGCAGAAAGGCCCCCTAATTTCATGCACTATTAATTACCTATGATGGGTGAGCACTAGTAAATTAAGTAGATCTATTGGGCTGTAACTGCCCTGTCTGGGGTTGTGACATCCATGGCGCGATCACACCTAAAGGACATTTTGTATGAGAAATTGCTTTTAGGTAATAATTGCAATATACCTATTGTGGGGCAGTGGTTACAATAAAAAAAAAATATTTATTTTTTTTTATAATAAGTTGGTTAAACGCTTTCAGTGGCATGAGCTTAATCTTAGTGATTAAAACTTGTTTGATCTAACAAGTTTTCGACGTGATTAAAAATACTTGTATCACTCTTTATATCATATAAACTCAATGGATTCACTCAACGGTTTCGTAGAATTTTTACATGTTTTATCCTCAGGTAATCATGGTTGATGGCTTGAGTGGCGAAGAACTAGCGCGAAATGAGTTTAATTAAACTTTTTGGATCTATCCATTCATTAAAACACTTTGTTTGATGATTTTAAAAATTATGTTATTTATTAAGTATGGTGACGATCTTGTTGGACAAATTATCGACTCTGATCTTTCGTGATTGGGACAATGTTTATGTTTTAAATGTCTCTTTTGAGTCTCGTTCTTTTATATTTTTATGTTGTTGTACTATACTTACCAACCCCAAACTGTTGTTCCGCTGCGTAATGAATTTGGGGGTTGTAAAAAATTTCCTATTTTTTGGCACAGCATGTCCCTAGCAAAGAAAGGGTTGAAGACAAGTCGAAGAAGAAGCTACTAGAGGACGTGCCAAAGTTCGAGACTTACCTGAATTATTCCTAAGGACTTTGCCGGGTCTTCCTTTGACTCACAAGTGGAGTTTCAAATTAGATTTGTCCCTGGTGCCAGCAACCTGTAGCACGGGCACCTTATCGATTGGCGCCTTCCGAAAATGAAAGAGTTATTGAGCAACTGAAGGAGCTGTCTGACAAAGGCTTTATAAGACCCAGTTCCTCACTACAGGGCCCCTTGGGGGAGCTCCCGGTCCTTGTTTGTCAAGAAGACGGAGGATCATTCCAGATGTGCATATGACTTCGTGGAATTAAACAAACTGGCATGAAGAACCGTTATCCACTCCTCAGAATTGATGATTTATTGATCAGCTTCAAGGGTCGAGAGTCCCCTACTCGAAGATTGACCTAAGGTTAGGTTACACAACAAGGGTTGGAGAGAATACATTCCGAAGACAGCTTCAGAACACATATAACTCCATTATGAATTTCAAGTTATGCCATTTAGTTTGACGAACGCACCTGCCGTATTCATGGACCTTATGAATCGGGTGTGCAAACCATATCTGGATAAATTTGTGATTGTATTTATTGACGATATTCTGATATATTCGAAGAACAAGCAAGAAACACGAAGATCACGCCCCATAACAAATCTTAGAGTTTGCTTAAGAAAAGGAGTTGTATGCCACAGTTTCCAAGGTGTGAATTTGGATTCCGCAAAGTAAAGTTCCTCAGTCCACGGATTGATATTGAAGGCATTTCATTCGATCCAGCAGATTGAATCCGATAAAGGAATTGGGGCACACCTAAGTCACTCAACGGAGAATTCGTCATTTTTAGGTCTTGCTGTTTATTATCGAAGATATTGAAGGGTTTTCAAAGATCCGCCAAAAACCAATACCAAGCTTACTCACAAAGAAGGTCCAAGTTTATTTTAGGGGAGATAAATTAAGAAGCATCTTTCAACTGTTGAAGCAGAAGTTGTGCAGTGCACCAATCCTTGCCTTACTTGAGGGAAGCAAAGATTTCATCACATACTGCGACGCTTCAAAGAAGGGTTTGGGCGCTGTGTTGATGCAAAGAGAAAAGGTGATTTCTTATGCATCACGCATGTTGAAACATGAAGAAGAACTATACGACGCCATATTGGAACTTGGATAGTAAAGTTTTCGCTCTCAAGCAATGAGCAACTATCTTTACGGAACCAAGTGTACATGTTTCACTGATCAAAAGAGCTTACAACACATTCTTGATTCAAAGGAACTAAACATGAGAACAACGCCGATGGTTAGAGATTCATTAGTGATTACGATTGCGATACTTCGTTACACCTGGGGAAAGCTAATGTCATTGCTGATGCTTGAGCAGGAAAGAACGAGAACCACCATTAAGAGTTCGAGCCTTAGTCATGACTATTAGTTTGGATGGTGATAATGGTTGAAAATTATTTTGGATTTAACTTCCAAACAAATCTTGAATGCTAAACTGAAGCATGGAAACCAGAGAACATTAAGAATGAGGATGTTGGAGGAATTTGGTGAAAACGCTAAAAATCCAGAGGCAAATAGGAACGGAAAAGTTTGAAACCCCCTGCGATGGAAACCAAAGCCTAATGGCAGGAGTTGGTTACCTTGTATATGGCGATGTTGCGGACTGTGAATCAGCACAGAGTCCCACAAATCAAAATATTCAATACATCCGGGATCTGACAAGATGTACCAAGACATAAAAAGCAATCATGGGTGGCCCAATATGAAGGCAAACATCGCCACCTATGTTAGCAAGTGTTTGACTTGTGCTAAGGTCAAGGCCGAACATCAAAGACCATCAGGATTATTGGTATAACCCAAGATATCTGAATGGAAGTGGGACAACATCACTATGGATTTTGTCATGGAGCTTCCTAAGACGTCACAAGGCTACGACACCATTTGGGTAATTGTTGACCGACTCACTAAGTCTGCGATCTTCACACCGATGAGAGAGACTGATCCTTTGGATAAACTTGCAAGAATGTACCTAAAGGAGGTGGCCACGAGACATGGAATACCTATCTCAATCATTTGTGATCGTGACCTGAGATTCGCATCAAATTTCTGGAAGTCACTTCAGAATGCTTTGGGTACTAACCTGGATATGAGTACTACGTACCACCCACAAACTGACAGGCAAAGCGAGAGAACCATTCAAACTCTCGAGGATATGTTGCGTGCTTGTGCGATCGATTTTGGAAAGGGTTGGGTTAACCATTTGCCATTAGTCGAGTTCTCATATAACAATAGCTATAACGCTAGCATCAAGGCCGCACCATTCGAAGCACTTTATGGTCGGAGGTGTCGTTCACCTGTATGTTGGACCAAAGTTAGAGAAGCTCAAATCCTTGGTCCAGAAATAATACAAGAGACGACCGAGAAAATCGTCTAAATCAAGCAAAGGATGCAAGCCCGCTCGAGATTGCCATAAAATTAAACCGATCTAAAAGCGTAAACCGATTCAATACCAGTCGGGGTGATAAAGTTATGCTTAAAGTTTTTGCCTGGAAGGGGTCGTACTTTGGCAGTAACAGGGGAAGTTAAACCCAGGTATGTTGGACCTTTCAAGGAGTTAGAAAAGTTGAGATGTTGCTTTACAAGCTCGAGCTATCTGAGATGCTTGACAGAGTTCATAATACGTTTCACGTGTCCAACTTAAAGAAGTGTCATGCCGACGAACCCTTAGTCGTTCCGTTGGTTGAACAAGTTACTTACCTACATAATATTAGTGCCAAAGTTAATAAGAACAAGTTACTTACCTACCAAAAACCAGAAACGGCATTCCCAACTGCAATTCGGATTAAACACATAGGGGCTTCACATACCAGTGCAAAGGCTACATGGCCAAATATGAAACACGGCCATAATCCACAACAATCTATCACCTATACCTAGGGTAACAAGTTTCTACGGCACACCCATACCCATTCCATCAATCAATTCACTATAGATAAACAAAAACCATACCCAATAGCACATCCAACTGCCACTACAGAAAGACACAAAGGGGCTTCACATTCAAAGGACAACTACAATTCAGAAAAAACAAAAACCAGAAACGGCATTCAACAACGCAACCTTAAACAAAAACTAAGGCTCATCAATGACAGAGCACACAACAATATTCAAACGTACAAAAAACCGCATATACTCATGACTAACATATTACTAACAGCTTCATAACCAACATAAATCCCATTAACATAAAAAAAATGTACAAATAAAACTATAAAACATAACATTCCATTCCAATCAAGAATCATCAAAACATACATATATGATCCATAATTAACATCATCATCATAAACCCATAATTAACCTAATCATAAACCTAACTGACAACATACCCTACCAAAAGACTAAACAACCACAAAACATAAACAAACCAGACAAAAGAAACCCTAACCGACCCTAATTAACCATCATTTCCTTCAGCCTCCAACATATCCAAATCAATCTCTTTACCATGAATCTTCTCCTCAGCAACATCAATCAACCTATTAAAATCAGCCACCTTAACCATGCTCATCAACGCTTCATCCCGGAGTTTCCATCACAAGTCAACCACTAGGGATACACCATTCCCTCATAAATCATCCAAAGCATCTACTCCGTAATTAACGTGTTTAACTTACTGATAAGATTCGTTGAGGTCCTAATTTCATCACGCATACGAGCAATGAATTGACGATGATCAAAATTTTTTTGCTCAATGAAGATCTTCAGATACTTCGGTGGCGATCTCTATCCACTGATATCAATCAGGTCATCAATGACCCTTCTGGCAACAATGTTGCTAAACAAAATAGTATTGGGAGAAATTGAAGTGGTTTGGGAAAAGATAAGTGGTTTGGGAAAAGATTAAGATAGGATGTATTATAGCCACAATTAAGTACAAAAGAAGCAAATTACCACCCATGCATTGCACATATAGTATGCGACTCGGGCGTCTACGATAAGTGACGGTCACAGTGGTAAAAGCTTAATATAATAATCGAATTCCCTACCTACCTATACCCAAACTAAACCCGCACACTCAAAAACCAGAACAAACTAAACCCCTTTACTCACACTTTTTCACAAAAATAAACCCTCCCCTAAACACAATATCTTCTAATACAAAATTTAAAAAAATTAAATTTAAATTAAAAATTTTGAAATTTTTTGAAAATTTAGAAATTAAAAATGTTATAAAAAGCTATAAATATAACACCTCGTGTTTTAGAGTCATGGACGCCGTCAATAAAGCAACTATGTATTTTTAGTATTGTACGCGTTTTGCTTAAAACGTAACGTTAAGTTAAATCGCGTAAGCAAAAAATTATCGTCAATTGTAAACGGTATCAATAAATTAATGGTTTAACGTTCAAGCAAGAGTTGAAATAATATTTTGGAGAATAAGTATAAACTTTGTTTCAGTTTATTTTATCGGATAGGTAATTAGTGTTTACTTTCATGATAAATTAAGTTTAGGCTTTCCCGGAACCACCAAAATAAATCTACGCTTCAACAAACACCTATTTTTTGCTTACCAAAGATCAAAATTTATAGAAACCTTACACACTATCAAATTGGGATGCCCCCTTTAAGAAGGGATAACAGAGAACTACAACTTTCAGATATACTATTAAAAAATAAAACTACACTTTATTTTCAAGTTATACATTCATTCTTTTCTTTACCTAATATTTTACTACCAAAGTCTTCCTTAATTTCATGGGATCATATGCAATATAGGGAACAAAAGGACTCATGAGCCTTTCCTAAGACCATATGCAAATAAATGAGATAGCATGGTTTCTATTATGACTAGTGATTTACATCACTAGTCATCCTATTCCCTCACCATGTTCCGCCCCCACCTCCCCTTGACCATAAGGTCTTGGTCTTTGATATTTACTAGCTACTTATATCATATATACTTGCAACTACTTGAGATAAAAACATACAAGTCTTTCTTTAACCAAAAATCAAACAAACTCTTCCTTTTGGCTCTCTTTAGGCCACGACAACAAATCAACCCTTTACTAAATCCATACAAAATTTTCTATAACCTATGCAAGCCATTACTGTCACACCCCGCCAAGGCGGAAACGCGAGGCATAACATGAAAGATATTAACATAGCACATGGTATCTTTATAGAGGAATACTAAATAGTGTAATAAATGCAAAGACACAACGTGTCATGATAACATCCAACAAAAAAAACCAACGACCAAATATGAATGATAAGGATTACCATCCATACAAGTCTTATAATATCAAAACAAAGTCTAGAAATCAAATCAACATATTGCTCAAATAAAATGGCATAGCAAATCAGAGATCTTCAACTTGCTCTAATGGTCTCACTAGCAACTCTCCAACATCAATTTTCGATCACCTGAGTTTACCTGAAAACGATTGCAAAAAAAAACGTCAACACTAGGTTTGGTTGAGGATGCATAGGTTTAGACACCACCTCAAAACATTCAAAATAGAAATTCCAACATTACTGTGATAAAGATAAACAGTTGCATGGCATATCATGAACTATCACATACTACAAATCATTCAGCTCAATTCAACACAGTTCACATCAATATAGCTCAAACAAAATAGTTCAGTTCAAAAGAAGCTCGGCTCAACCCAAGTGAGGAAGGAATGATCCAACGATCCAATCCAACCCTGCTCCACTTGTCATTCTCATTCAACACATAGCAAGTAATAGTCATAAAGCACATGCATTTTCAGCTCAACCATCAAATATCACAGTAATAAAACATTCAATACTCATTGCATCGTTTTCACCCCAATGAAAAATCTTAGAAAAGATAGGGGCTATGACACTCACCTGTTTGCGCAGCTACAAGCAATTCAAACTCCTCCATAACAACTATACACAATAAAAAGCCTCATGTTACCTGGTAAGCTAAACGCTTAATCCAATATAACAACCCTAATGATGGACTAATATCATCTATACTATATGTAAAGACTCTCTACCATCATTTTATACCTTCATTATATCTTTTATTTACTCTTTACTTTTATTTTAAACACTTACAACTTTCTGCTCTAATGCAGAATTTTACACCGACTTGTGCGACCTAAACGCACCACTTAAACACCTAAATAATTCTAACCAAAAATCATACATGTTCCTACATGTGTCTAATGCCTAACATGTGATTCCCAATCATCAATTGCATGTGTAACCTTCTCGAATAAAATCAAACTTTGAAACTGTCCTAATTCGGGTCTGATTGCACACTAAAATGTATGACCCTAAAAAGCATACTTAAGCTTCGAATTGATTAAATTCCTTTGGTGGATATTTAATATACTCATAGGACTTAACTACTGTAGAAGGGCTAAGTCCCATTCAAATTTTAAGTTGGGTTTTTACTTCCCGAAATTAGACCCAAATCTGACCCGTATTTACTGGTTAGACAACTTTTCTTGCGTGCGAAAGAGCCTTTTGAAGCCTTCTCGATCTCAAAATCATATCGAGGCCGGATGTTTTTAGAACTAAGACTCTCGAATTATCACAACTCATAAGATTCATAAAAAACTTGTTTCCAATCATGAGATAATAAGTTGAGCAAGTCGACCCAAAATTCTGCTCATAATAAACTCATTATTTAAAGTTATTCAACCCAAACCAAATTACACAATTATAGCATAAATTAATCCTAATCACTCCCCAATATAATTTGATTATATTAATTTACAGAAACATGAACCCTAATTGATTAATCCTAATTAATTTTCTAATCCATCATAATTAGGTTAACATAATCTAAGAATTATAATTAGAATTAATCATAAAATTAAAGAAAACTACTGAATAATCCTTAAATTTTCCTTCACACCTTGCACCCTTACAAAATTCGTCCCCGATCAAAGGTTGGGGAAGTGAGGATTAGGGTTAATTTATTAGGGAATAAAAACTAATAGATAATACACCTAATTTAGAGTCCTAGTTTAATTAGGATTTTATTTTCTTTTATTACTCCCTTTTTTATATAAAATACCGGATTACTATTGAATGGGTAACAAAAATAAAATTTTTTTTTCTTTTTTTTTAATTTAATGTAATTAAAACTTTATACTTAAGTTTTATAAAAACCTGAACCTAATTTGTATAAACCATTTTGCTTGAAAATTACTTTCTAAAAATAACTTTTCATTTCAAATTCACTTTCTAAATAGAAGTTTACAAAACACTCATATATTTAACAACATATTTCCTTAACTTAACCTTTAAAACCTAAACTTATGCTTAAAATACTAACACAAAATACGTAAACGTATAAATACGTACACTTTTACGACAAAACATAAATTCACTATAATTATTACCTTATCCGTAAAAGTGCACGAAAGGAAATCACAAATTTTCACCATAATTCCAATCTTATTGAGAGGATTCACACTCAAAAAAATTGGTTACCAATCCCTCATAAACCACATAATAGCACACAGTCAACACCATAAAATCACATAAACCGTACATTGCAATAGACATAAAAGTCAACACTAAAGGTTTGACCTCACCTGCTCAATTCACGGTGTTAACATAAACCTCACCTTTAGAAAATCTCTCCCGAGTTTAACTACTCAGGCAATATCACTACGCCAAACAACTAAGGACACTTAGACCTCGATTTGATCCTATCGTTCCCAAGTAAACTCGGGCCCACGGCTTCCGAATCCCCAACGGAAATTTGTACTAACACTAATCATACTACGCATTAAACTCTTGACCTCTCGTCGGCAAACTCAAACTGTTTTCCTATGACAAAACAAAGAGTCTTGTCAACCTTAATCTCGACAAACTTTCACAAACCGAATCCAACTGCTAAATTAACTTTTCTTTACCCCCACAAGGTGCAATTAGCAACACAACAACCCCAAACGAAAAGAAACATCCACCAATTGAACCTCACTCGTCATCGAGAAAACTCGTCAAAACCTTAGGTTGTGTAACAACGTCATTTACAACCCGGTCTCGCAACTCATCAAACAAGAACTGTCTTGAAACCACGTTATAAGTTGTTACAAAACCTAACGTTTTAAAAGTAATTCGGCTCGACTTTCGAGGTTTATTTCATAAAATAACTTTAAACAAAATCACAAACACATCTAAGGGCATATTATAAGGTCAATAAGAAACCTTACGTACCCAACTCTCAATTAAAAACACTTCAATGACTCTTGCTCAACAACAAGTGTGGATACTTATTTTACCAATCGAATTTAACTCAATGAACATTATTACTTCTAATAGTTTCTTTAACAAAACCATAAATTCGAATTTTGACACACTAAACATGTCATGGCACACTCCTCAACCCTTAGTAATACAACCAATAACCATTACAAAAATCTCAAATGTCTCCAAGGTGAGACCTTCTACCATCCATAACCTACCAGCATTAATTCAAAAGTTGCCCACTACTACCAAACTAAATCTTTTACCAATTTTGGCTGCCTTAAGCCTTTCATGTATTACCACTATCTTGTTGGTTGTTTCTTGTACCAAATTCGATCCATTCAACTCACTCTCTTCAATTACGGCCCATAAAACGGTAACCTACATTCCTTTCCACACAATGCTTCAAGTGAAGCACATCTCATACCCGAAAGATAATACCCACCTTAAGGAAAAACTCATCTCACGAAAGATAAGTATCCTAACTATCTCTAACATCCACAATACATGTCCTAAGCATAGCTAGGAATGGGGTGACTTAGTCAGTCCACTGACTACACCCAATCACATCGTATCCAATACTCACACTTGGTAACTTGACAACAACATCCTTAGTTATCCTTTCCCACTTCTACTCGGGTAACTCAGGTTGTAGCAACAATCTTGAAGACCCTTGATACTCAATTTCCACTCTCAAACACGCTAATACTTGCTACCGCAACTAGCTATATTCTTCTTCATACTCGACCACCAATTTGAAAACCTAAGACCACACTAAGTCGCATCCGCTCCAGGATGGATAAAATACTTTGTCATATACGCCTCTTCAATAGCCAATATGAACCACTTTCCATCTCTTTTCACACTCGTTGGTCCTAGCCACGCAACATCTTATGTTGACGCGTTCTTTGCTTTGGACATCTTATCTTATGCCACCAACATCCTTTCTCGATCTTATCTTGGATCGTCATACGTCAATCCAGAACTTATTCTTGGCTTCACTCTTTCTCCTACTCTACGATTCAACAACTACATTTGCCTTTTCCAGATGGTACTTGGCCTCAAAACCGTACTCACTAAATAACTTCATCCATCGACCCTGCCTCATGTTTAATCCTTCTGATTGAAAGTATGTTGGAAACGTTCATGATCCATATAGATCACTCTCCACGTCTCGTTCACTTAATGCCTCTAGCATTATAAGGCAAAACCTACCACGTTAGTCATACAATCCTTCATAAGAACCTTCAGTTGTCGCGACGGTCAAGCAATCACCTTCTCCCATTTTTTTCCAAGCATGCTTCCAAATCCTTGCTTCACGCGTCATAATATACTACAAAATCGTCTGCTCCTTCCGGTAATGCCAAGATCGGCTCATTACCCAATTGATTCCTTCCACATCTAGATAGCTTCCTTTTTGCTCCGCTTCTACGTTGTTAGAAAACTTCACGTACATCTTCTCTTCCTTCAGTGACCCCACGATCATCTTCACGTGCGACTCGTACTCCTCCTTAGACTTCGAGTCGGTTTAAAAATATCATTTGTATATATACGTTAACTGGCTTGTCTATATACGGCCATGCACACCCGGCTCATTAACTCCATGAAAACCGCTGGTGCATTGGTTAACCCAAAAGACATAGCCGTAAACTTCAACGTGTCCATTACGCATCCTAAAAACAGTCTTAGCTACGTCATCCTCTTGCACCCTCCATTGGTGACATCACATACGAATTTTCTATCTCACTCTTCTCGAGATAATCTATGCAAATTTCAAACTATCCACCTTACTTCCTACCAAGCAATACAGACGCTTCCAACAACAAGTTACCATTCGAACCAACCCTCGCCTTACAACTCCTGCAATCGTTCCACACCTCTTGCCTTTCTAAAAAAAATCAAACGACACGAGCCTTCGCAAATCGGCGTCGCTCCTTGTACTAATTCCGTACGAAATCCTATTCTACGACGAGAGGTAAAACCCACTAACTCCTGAGAAACACTTCAAGAAGCTCACATACTACTAAAGTATCACTAAATTTTGACTCATATGCTTTGGTACTCCTACGAGACCTCACATCCTCTTTAGTTCGTTTCCTCATGAACCTTAAACACTTTTTAGCTCACTAAGGTATTTTAACTACCTTCTTGTGGCATGCCATCCCAGCCTTATGCCTCAACAACCAATTCTCTCATACGACTACATCAACACTCTCATAACTAAGAGGTACTAAATCAAAAGTAAAATGAGAATTCTCTAATTTCAATTTGGGATCGCGAATAATTCCATTCGCTTCGCTACTATCAATCGCACCACCCAGAAGATACGTCCTAACATCAACTCTAGCACCACGCCATGAGGAAATTTCAAACTTCACATACACCAATTGGTATGGACCCAAAAGTCACATGATTCCAAAATGAAAAAAAATCAACCGAATGTAAACGTCGACAAGAAGAACGAACCTCCGACCTAACAAACACATTAACGATTTCTAGAAACACCCCCAACGAATAATACCACGTACCACGACCTATTAATTAAAATATTAAGAACCTTTGTACCAAAACCAATTTTTTTACCCAAGGAAACTTTCCCTCATAACCTTATACCAATCATTTTAAAATAATAGAATCACCTTAGTTAATAATGCAAATAATTTTAAGTGTAAAAATAAATTTAAATAAAATTTTCATAAACTTATTTTAGTTATGGTTTTCATAAAAGAAATCAAAAGATGATTTAAAAAAAATGTGTTGCATTTTATTTATATAATTTTTTTTAAAAGAAGTTTTTAACATCTAAACAATATGGTATCGACTACAACAAACTTACTTTCAAATGGAATTTATGACTCACAACAAAAAAAAACATCATGATAGCAAAATAGACTCCAAAATACCTTAAGAATTCCAATACCAGAATATTAATTTATTTAAAAACGAACACGACAAGAACTCTTGCAAACCAAACAAACCATAAGGACTCATCCATACCAACGGTCTTAGAACTAAACCAAAAAGTATCGTCACCTTTAGACAAAGGAAAATAATCAAAACGCCGAACGAAGAACATAGAACACTAGTTCTATGATAACACCCTAGAATTCCAACACGAGCTTTGGATATCTCAACGAACAACAAGCTAACGAACCAACTTAAGAATCACGACAACAATACCAATAGGTATCCGATGTATCCGCAAACGATAGATGAAAGGGAACCTTACCATCTACGCAACTCAACCTAATATAATCGCCCGATCGGTTAAGAGAGGAATTCTCTAACCACACAACCATCCCCAACAGGATCTCATATCACATATACACTACAATCTATACAACTATCCAGACTTATATCCTTACATAATACATACAAGCAACAATGATCAATGCAATCAAAGTCACAAGTTGTGTTGCCTTTATAATTATGTTCGCGACCATAATTATAATTGCACCTTTTTTACACGTGTACTTACTTCCAAGACCACACATCTTAATGATAACACACATCTACCACATAGCACTTAATAATAATCCAAATACAACTCAAACATGATAATCTATCTGACGAACCATAAAATCCCAATCGACTAAACGAAATAGAAGTCACATCGTGACCCAAAATATAAAAGCAATCCTCGATTATAACAATGCATCGAGGTAGAAAATGAAATAAGATTATGTTGGGCCTCGCTTGGGTTTGACTTTTCTCTCTCAAAAGTCACCCAACTTCGCGAGTCCAGTAAGGTAAACAATATCCCACCGATATCTCCTAGGGGTAGGGGAAGACATGACTAAAACAATAACAAAGGGGTATATACTATTAGATCCCCATAATGAAAAAGTATATATTTCATATTATATAGTAGTAATTCAAAATAGAAAAAAAATTCAAAGCTTTTAGGTAGCGGGAACATACGGTATATACGTACACAAACACTTATGTCCTAAAATGCAACTATATAAGGGACCTTTAAGCTATAGTCTAGGCTCAACCACCTAGTTCTCTATAACCAAAGGCTCTGATACCAATTTGTCACACCCCGCCAAGGCGAAAACGCGAGGCGTAAACAAGAATGGATATCATTACAACACATGGTGTCTATATAGAGAATACTAAAATGAAAACTAAAGTAAAGCAAAGACACAAAGTGTCATAACAATACCCAAAACCTAATGGTGTCTTTATTAATGAGAAAGAGGTCTCGTCAATAAATGACATGCAAAAACATAATCCAAACAATTCATGCAAACGCATTTATTCAAACAGAAAGCATAAATAAACTCCAAGCATCCTACGGTCTCTTCTAGCCACTTCGCTCTATCTTAGCACCATTAAGCTCACCTGAAAATGATGCTTAAAACGTCAACATAAAGTTGAGCGAGAATCATAGGTTTACGACATACAACAATATCCAAAATAAACTTTCAATTAGCTGCTGCAATTACCAAAACAATTCATGACAACAAACCACACTCCACTGGGTCTATGATAAGTGTAGAATACACATATCCGTTTGTACCTAAAATAACCCAATTAAACCCAAAACAGACCAAAAATAGCAAAAATATGCTTGTATTTGTGTTTTATGTGTGCAGGTACGGATAAGTCAAAAATCACAAGAAAACAGTCAAAAACGGGCAAGCACGGACACAGGAATCAGAAGAGTTCAAAAAGAAGCCAAAGATTCAAAGCCGAAGCCAGAAAAGTCAAGCCCCGGTCAAATCCAGTCAAAGATGGTCAATAAAAGTCAACAAAGCCCAAAACCCTAGCCCATGTCCTTTTATAACAACCACAAGGGCTAAACTTGCATTTCTCGAAAGTTATTTATGACTAGAAAATAAGAAAAGGAAGACAAGGGCCAAATATGTAAAATCCCAAAACCTATAACAGTTTTAACTGTCAAATAAACGCGCCAAAACCTTTTACTATTCACCCATTGTCCCAAAGTTACCTTTTACTCAAATCAAAGGGGTTTCTCAAATTAAAGGGTGCGTTGGTCAATTCAAGGAAGCTCGAGCACAAAGGCAGGGAGAAATTAGTCTAATCAGAGGATTCTTAAGCTCACTCTCAAGCAAAGAGCGCACACGGCTAAGAAAGAAGCACAAATTCATATGGGTTTTTGTACTAAATCGCTCACAAAAGAAGCACAATGACATCCATAAGAGAATGACACGCTGGCAATCCTTAGGTGTCCACAGCTTGATCAAACGGCTACAATTGATGCTCAAATGATTGAAGTAATGATTGGTTGAGGATGAAAGTTTGGTGAGCAGGGCAAGAGGGCTAGAATCTTCCAAGGCAGCCTATAAATAGGCCTCACCTCTTACACACACGATATCTAGGTTTTTAGTAATTTTTAGTCTAGCTTAAATTCGTATTTTTCTTAAATGTAATTTTTCTTTTTTTTAAGTAATGTAATCAGTTTCTTTAATTAATGAAATTCAGTTTTTAGTATTTTAAAACTCATTTTTAAGCTCTCATTTAAAGTCATAAGCTCTCTTAAATAGCCAATTTGTCTCAATAAGCTAATAAGCTCATTTAAAGCTCTTTCAGTCTATAAGCTGAAATAGAGCTTATTGAATTCAGTATTAATCTTACCTAAACCTTAAATCAGTTTAATCTATCATGGATCTTATTGGATTAGAGCTTTTGGAAGGGGATCTTAACTTGGAAGAGATCCCAAGGACTTATACCCTAGCTTATTAATAAGCTAGGGAGCTTGTAGCTGCCATTATTGGTTCCTTTTGTTTAGCTAAAGGATCAAGTAAGTTTCTCTTTTCATTTTTCTCTAATTTCAGTTTAAATTGCTTAGTTATAGCTTATATGCTTAATATTGCTTATTTGCTTATTCTCTTTGCTTATTAGTGCTTAATTTAGTTTAATTTAGCTTAATAATCATAGTTGTTTGACTGTTTTTAGTTTTTCTTCTTTGTTTCTATCTTTATAATCTTTGAAAAAACCAAAATATAGTTAAAATAGTATACGATCTTTGATTATTGATTATGTAGTTGTTAATTCTTGTAATTAAGCTTTGTTTTAGCTAGTTTTATCTGGTATTAGATACTTGTTAATTAGATTTGCAAAATTAGCTTTAACTAAAACCTGCCAATACTTTAAAGGGGTGTTTGGTTTAGTGCATTTTGACCTCTAAAAGTCAATTTCACTTGTGCTAGTTGCTTAAGTCAGCTAAGTCTTCATTTAAAATTAGTTTTCATTTAGTTTTTATAAGTAAGAATTCAAATTTTCAAAAGAAATGGCTTATTAGAAGTGTTCAGCACCAGGGGAGCTTGTTGCTTAGGATTTTATTGTGTCAATTTGATCCAAAGCCCTTTAGGCTTGGATTTTGCTTTCACTTTGTTTATACACTCTATTTGAGTGTGTCTTAGTGCAGGATTTCCCTTAGGAAGCCTGCACTTTTGAGTTGCACTTGTGCATAGTGCACCAGTACTAACTAGTAAGTTAGTACTGCTGTCACAGGTTAGTACTGCCACCTTTGGCTTAAATTTTTAGTTGAGTAAAAGTAGGATTTAGGTTTTCAAATTCAAGTTAGAAGTAATCTAGAAATAGCTTAATATGGTTTAGGTTTTAGTTTTCAATTTACTACTTATTTTCTTAGCTTATTCAACTGTTAAAAAAAAGAGAACTCTGCATCAGCAGTACTAAGTTAGTTAGTACTGCTGATATTCAAATCCCAATTTAAGCCAGTAATTGTAGGATTTTATAGCTTATCTTTTAGCATCTTATAGTTTAGTTATAGCTTAATATAGATTAGGATATAAATCTCATTTTCTAGCTTATTTTCATAGCTTATTTTTGCTGTCAAAAGTCTTTCAAAAACATAAAAAACCAAAAGACAGTAGGAACTTAAGTAGAATTTTAATTTGTTAATTTAGCTTATAAGTCTAGATTTTATAGCTTATATAGATAGATTATAAGTAGTTTAATAAATCCCTAAAGTTTTAGAGTCCAGTGTAGCTTTTTAAGGTTTTTAGCTTAATTAGATTTTTGCTTATTGCTTTTGTTTTCTGAGTTTGCTTAGTTCATGATTAATTTTAGTAGCTTAAAAAGGTTTCTAGTTCTATTTTCTTCTCTTAATTAGCTTAAGCTATTCATAAGCTAATTAGAACTTCTTTCCTTTTTTCATTTTGAATTAATTTTGAGTCTTTTATAGCTTATTTTCTAAAAACAAGGGTTAAACCCCACTTTCTGAGGTCAGTTAAGAAATAAGCTCTTATTGAGCTTATTAGTTGTTTTCAGCCCAAGTAGCTTTTATTAATTTTGTTCCTACTAGCTTCCTCTACAACTTTGCTCTTTCGAATTTTTAGTGATAAGCTCTTTTAAAATTTGAGCTTATAATTGGACTTAGTTTGTTGTCGGGGAGGGACCTCAGGGACTGTTTGTGTAACTTTCAAATTTTATTTGTGTCTTAGTTAGTCCTTGCCCGTTAGTTACTTTAGTTCAGTTAGTCCTTTTCCCTTTTGCACCATTAGTCCCTAGTTCAGTTAATTAATTAGTTTTATTTAGTTTTAATTAATAATTAGGGTTAAGTTTTAATTAGTTTAATTAATCTTTAATAAAAAAATAAAACTTAGGGCTTTTATTTTTAATAATTTTCTGCATTTTTTCTTTATTTAGTGAAATTTTAGTTTACATTTTTAAGGGTTAAGTTTTAGTCCATTTGCTTAATAGTTGCGTTTCCGTATTTGTTTAATTGTTCATTTTAATTTTATTTTCATATCTTTCCAAATCAAATATCTTTGCTTCATTCAAATCAGGATCCGAACCTAAACGTGGTTTTAATTTCACTAGTCATTGGGGATAACGACCCGGGTGATCATACTTATCCGGTTTAATATACGTATTATATATTATATTATATATATTTTTGTGAGTGAATTTTATCAAGGGTAACTTGGTAAATTTCTTAATTACTCTCTTAAGGTTATATTTTATATATATTTTGCGTGTATTAAATTTAACACATCCTTTAATTAACGCTTGACGTGCTTAACATTTCCAGATATTGAATAAAACGCTTAAAACCGATTATGTTCTAACCATTATATCATTATCATCAATGTGCCTTTATAAATCAGGTCCCAGATCTCTATTGTATCACAATACTAGGGAGCTTCATATTAAGGGGTTTCATCTTGGTATTACGTTCTGACTGAGTTGTTGGGTTTACGATTTAAAGTGCCCCAGCTCCTCAAACGTTTACTTAATGACTTCTGAATTATGATGGCCCGAACGGTGATACAATAATTCCAAACTCTTCAATCAAACTCATAACTCTCTGAACCAAAGTTCTAAAGTACAATCTTCCTAAGACTTGACATATTTACTCAGGTTGCGTGACGTGATTGTTTACTATCATTTTGCTATATCAACCTTTCCCGTTAAGATTGTGATAAGGTCTTCCGCTTTCATTTTGGAATATTTATTGCATCTACCTATCAGGTGAGATTCATAGCCTCGCTTTTACTTATTTACATGCTTTATAAACCCGCGAGGGGGATACATGCTCAATTGTTTTTAATATACACAAGTACTTAAAACCGATATTGTGAAGTTCATAACCTCGCCTTTACTTATTTACATGTTTTATAAACCCGCGAGGGGGATACATGCTTGTTACAAACTCTTTTATATACTCATAACAATGTGATTACTTTTCAAAGACTTAATGAGTTCATAACCTCACATACTTTATAAACCCGTGATACCTGCTGTAAACCATGAATGCAAGTGTTTTCTAAACTATATGCTATCCTGATATATTATTGCCTAAGTACATATCTATTTGGGTAATATCTCCCAATATCTCCTTAATATCTACTTGGGTAATATCTCCCAATATCTCTTTAATATCTCTTTGGGTAATATCCCCCAATATCTCTTTAATATCTCTTTGGGTAATATCTCCCAATATCTCTTTAATATCTCTTTATGTGATTCATGAGTTTAGGGTAATAATACTGTTCTCCATGATAATTATCCCTGCAATACCAATATTTCCATTATGATAACTTGTATTCAACTATTACATATCAAACCTATGAATTTCACTCAACCTTTGTGTTGACCCTTCTTTTTATGCATGTTTATCCCAGGTGATTTGAGCAACTTATGGCATGGAGTGGCATGGACTTGAAGATGGCTAAAACTTGTTATCATTCACATTGTATGTAACTAGATTTTGGGACCTGCCTTTGTAAAACTCTGATTTTAAATGAATGATAACGTATCTTTTGAACAACGTCTCTTTTGAGTCGTTTTCTATGATTATGATTGTTGTTTCCATGAAGTAATACCCCAGATTAGCTTCCGCTGCTATATTTGTAAAAATGGGGGTGTTACAGATTGGTATCAGCGCCATGGTTATAGAGAACAAGGTCAAAACCTTAACTATAACCACATTTCTTTTTCTAGCCATCAAGGCCCTCCGTGCCACTACTTTCCCTGAATTGCGAAGATTCCACTACTTTTCTATACTATATTATAAATAACTTATGTTATTTACAAACTGGGTTGTTATCAGAACGATGTCTTCTCCCAACCACTCTACTTCCGATATTGAGGATGCTTTTTCCTCTATGAATATTCTTAACTATACTTCGGTCTCATCGGATTATTTCCCAACTTCATCGGAAAGCAGTTCTTTTAACTCTTCGGAAAACTCTAAAGATAATATGATCCCACCAGTATTCTCACCTTTCTACAATAATCCTTGTTTAAAGGACGTACAAGCATTTTATACTAAGGAATCACCTATTTCATCACCATATCTTATTACTCCACTAGCTGTTTTAACTCCATCTCCGGTATTACCACCATCACTACTATTTGATCCCCGATATTTCTTTGTTCCTGAAGAACTATTACCACCTAAGACGCAAATCCATCCCCCATCTTCTTCCTTAACTACGTTATCTAATTCATCTCGAAATCAAACCTGTGATTTGGTATCACCATCTTTCTCAGTTTATACTCCTACCCCACCTCAAATATTTGAAATAGGAAAAAGTTCAATTAAGATGCATCTGAAACATCATGAGGAACAAATCAAAGATATTTTGAATTACTTAGATGAACTCTCTTTTCACCACATTGAGAAAATGGAAGAAGGACATATTAATAGAATGATCATACGAAGAAATGGTAACGAACTAAAGACCGAACTTAAGAGAATCCGTACTCAGATTATCAAACTTCACAAGAAGCAATTAGGGCAAAAGGATAAGATTGCCTTTGCTCACTATAGAATTTCCAATCTTGAACAAATCATTGAGGAGATCCAAGCTCGTCACCAAACAAATCAGGAAGATCTTTAAAATGCCATCTACAAGCTTAAAATCAGCAAACTATCAGACTAGTTATAGCTTCATCCTAGCCACGGGATGTGTGGTATAAATAAAAACACTTGTCAAATCTTGACTATGTACAGTACTAAGACAAGTTGTTCTTAATACAAAGGAAAATCCCGTTACCTTGTTATTTCATAAATACCAACTTATATCTCTTTCATCATCATCCCTGTCATCATCATATGCATCATTATCTCCGTCTCCATCATTATGAATCATACCATAACCTCTAGATGCTTATAAGTGCTTAAGATTCAAAAATAAGCATTACTCTTTAGGCATTTTAAGCATCACGTTTTATTTTAAGTATTACCTTTCAAAACTTGTGATATCATTCTTACTACGCGTTGTCTTATGTTGATAGAATGTCTCCCAAAAGGAAGTCAACATCCGAAACACCGGCTATAACTTTAGCTGCCATCCAGTAACTGATTAATGATGGCATTTCCTCAGCTCTGAAAGTACAAGCTGCAACAATGGCAAGTGCTAGTAATCCCAACAGGAACACCGGACCTACTAGATGTGACAATCCGTCAATTTTAGATCGTTATTTATTTCTCAAGTATTAATTATAATTTTCATTTTTATGTTGAGATATGAACTCACGACTAACCGGGAGAATTAGGGCTTACATTCGTAAATTACGCGACTTTTACAAAGAACCAGTGAATTCTACGTAAGGCATCGACGTTTATATTTTCAAAAATGCCGTAGAAATAATTTTGTTGCATTCGTTTTATTTTGTGAGTTTTCATAAACAAACGTCGACATTTATTTATTTTATTTGTCGTAAATATTTTTTTGTATTTTATTGCGATTGGATATTTGAAATTTTATTATTATTTCAAACGTCGTCTTTGTTCCTTGTCTTTGAGCTGAACTAACTGTTTTTAAAATGTACACATTTTATTAAATGTTAGAAATTAAAATAAACAGTGTATCAGAAATTAAAATGGTATCGGATGTTTAATCACGTGCCACAATAGTTGATTTTTATTTAAGTAAAAGTTCAATGTGTCAAAAACTAATTTTGCACAAAGAGGGCGGATTATTTATTGTCAAATCGTCCAAACTAGTGCAAAGATATATATAAGGAAGTTTATTTCCTCATTTCCTTCATTTTTATAAACATAAAAACACACATTCTCTATAGCCTCCACCACCCCACCTGGAAACTTTTCCGGTCACCGGAAAACCGCCACCGCGTGTCGGCCGCAGGGTACCGCCGACTGGAAACCGCTGTGGTCGCATAGAAAAAGTACAGCATCCGAACAACTTATATTTTTCGAATCCCCTTGTTATTTCTACGTTTTCCACTAAAAATTTACGACATGAAATGGATAATACGATGGTGATTAAAATAATATGGGTGTAGATCAAGATGGTAGTTGAAGTTTCATCTTTTTTCTTGGATCATTTTGATCTTCATCACCATTTTTCTGTGGTATAAAATTTGTAAATCTTATTATCTTTTTATTATTGTAGTTTCCATTCTATGTATATGTATATGTATTTATTTTTTGATGATCAAGTAATAAAAAGTAGCATGCATGTGTAGATCTAGGGTGAAAATGACTAAATCAACCACTAAAACTTGCTAGAACTCATTAGAAATTTAAGGCTGTTGTAAACAGTAAGTTCTGGATTTTTACATAAGTATTAGACTTGATTTGATTTACCTAGGTTGTAGAGAATTGAATGATGATAATGTGGCTAATTGGATACTCAATGGAAAGTAAAAATCCTCCCCACCCCCCCCCCCCCCACACCCTCCCCCCCCCCTCCCGTTTTGACCATTTTACCAAATAAGACATCAAATCTGACCTTGCTGGACAAGAACGTATAAAAAGTCATGATTACGTACTGAGTTGGTTAAAAACCTATAACTATGAGACCTAGATAAAATCATGTAGGATCTGCACCAATTGGATGATCAACCAATTCATTATGGTTTGAAAATGGCATCAAAAATGGTGAAAGTGAATTTTCAGCCAAAAATGCCAACTTGACCTTTGTATGATGAAGTGACCTTAATTATATATTTATTTAAAATAAGTATAAAAATGACTTATGATTTATAATATACATTTAAAAATGAAACTAGGAATGTAAATTTTATAAGTATACCAATTATGGTTTGAAAGATATGACTATTTTTGTAAGCATAATATGTAATTTATTTTTTTTACGTCTATATCAATACTAAAAAAATTGTAAAGCGTTTTTGCGACTAAAACCCGAGATGATAGGACCCACTTTTGGGAACTTTTATATGATGAACCTACTGATAATAACTTAACCGAACATCGAAGAACCCGAAAATTTACTTTTGAACCCTTAAACAAGCTTAAAATGGGACTATATGACCATTATTGGGCCATTAGGCCCAACTGTTATGAACTGGACCTATTGGACTTAACTTGGACCCAACCAACTTGGGCCCAATTTTATGGGTTAAGATCTGGTCTTGGGCTTAATAAAATGGACGAAATTTACTTAATGGGACATAAATGGGCCTACTTGGGCCTTTGGACAAAATTTGGTAAACAAATGTGAATAATGATCTTATTTAGTACATGTTAAAAACATAGAGGGGACTATGTAGAATAAAAGTTTGGGAATTATAAATTGTTGTTCATCATGTAAGATACATACTATTACTTATATACATATTTAAATTTTGATTTTATTGTTATCGACTAGAAACCATAAGGAACCCATACATTTTGTATAGTTAAGGGTGATTACGTGGTGGGGGGCTGACGGTCCAAGTTTGACTATCGCCGTTATTTTCTTCCGATATTACCAAGTGAGTTCATAGCCTCACATTTTTATTTAAATTGTTTTATAAACCCGCGAGGGAGATAACATGCTTGTTTTAAAAATAGAACACAAGGGACCCGAATGTATGCTAGTAGCCTTGATTATTATAAGTTAGCTTTAACTCGCTAAATAAAAAGTCCCGCGGAAATATCATGAATTGTTAATTGCCGGGAATAAGGCATACGCTTATACTTGAAATAGAATATTTGGAGATTAACACCTCCGATCATGACGATAGCTATGTCGTTGTGTTGGGAACATAAACACCACGGATGCATTGTATAGAGAATAAGATACACTCATAGCGAGGGTGTATAGTGGGCATTATATTGAATATATATGGTAAGGTTCGATGTCATGAGGCTTATAATAATCCCCCGATATAACTTTGTTTGGCCACATCGTTATATCCCGATGAATATTGAAAAATGATACTTGTGTTCGGAAATTATTTTTATTGTTTATATATATAAACTCTATGGATTCACTCAACATTATTGTTGACTTTTAGCATGTTTTATCTCAGGTCCTTGAAGGTAATTCGGCGATGGAGATATGAAGGCCCGCTAAATAATTATTCATTTGAAAATGTTTTGTAAAACGTTGTATGATGTTGTTAAACTTATTGGGACCGTGATGTAAACTTTATTTTATTCAAATGAATGAAATTTTCTCAAAACGCCTCTTTTTGAGTCGTTTTCTATGATTTGAGTTATTGTGCTATGATGTAACACCATTGGACCCTTCCGCTGACATGAAGCTAAATTGAGGGTGTTACAAACCAATCACCTAATAACATTCCATTTATTTTTGGAAACACGACTTTTGAAATTCGACTTATTTTATTTAGTTTAATTCGTTTGATATTGAAGAAAATACTAACAACAAGACAAGGAATGAGTTCCATGAGGATCAAGTGTATTATAACCCAACGAATTGGTAATGCTATTAAAGCTATTGTTGTTTATGAGGAAAAAATCCACTTGGCTCGCAACTAAATGGATTACATCGTACGTTAGGAACCCAAAGTGGTAAGGAATACCAACAACGAAATAAATGACAAAAGGTCACGAGATCTTACATTGCTAGACCAAAATAACAAAAATAGATGTGTAGGAAAGTTACCCTTCTACAACAAGCGTAAGTTGCGCTACACTAGGTCATGAACTGTGGAATGCAATAACTACGAGAGAGACTTGGCTACATGACTAGAGATTGTAGGAAACTCGTTTTAATAACAACTTAGAGGCCGCAGTGGCAAATTAGAAACCAAAAATACCTATTATAAGTGTGGAAAATCAAGACATTACAAGAGTGATTGTCCAAATCTAAACCGTGCGAACCATAGTTGAAATATAAAAGCTCACGAGAACTCCAAGGCCGTCAGAGATAATGCTGATACTTAAAGAGAGATTTCCTATCGTACCTAGTAGAACCTAAGTAAACTTGAACCGTAACTATGATAGTATTGCACTAGTACTTCCTTGTGAATTTCGTGTATTGTGTGGATGTTTTTAAACCATCTGTTCATTTTGTGTCACGATGATTTCGTTAATTACATTCCCATTCTCTAATAATTTATGTAAGGTACTCCTCAAATCTATTACCGTCTTACAACCTATTTCACTATTATTTTATAAACTGCTTTACTGTTATAGACTAATTAGATGGTATCCTATGAACTCTTTTAGTGTCGTTATAAACTAATTGGATGTTATCATATGAACTATTTTAGTGTCGTCTTATAAACATAGTAGTTGTCGCGTTATAAGCTATTTTACCGCCAGCTTACAAACCGTTTAGCTGATAGCTTCTTGTTTATTTCAACACCTTATAAACCATTTCACTATCATTTATAAACCATTATAGCGTCACCTCATAAACTATTTTATAGACATTTTATAAACTATTTTACCATCAGTCTACGAACCATTTTGCTGACAGCGTATTAACCATTTTACTACCATTCTATAAAGGCATTTTGTTACCATCTTATAAACTAATTCATTAACAAAAACTGTTTCACCGATGTTTTATAAACTGTTCTAGTGCCATCTCATAACTACTTTCACAGTCACTTTACAAACTAACTTGTCTTTATCTTTTAACCTATTTTGTCGTCGTTCATAAACTATTTTGCCATTATTTTATAAACCGTTTTACTAGTATAAACTATTTAGATGTTGTCGTATGAACCACACTAGCGTCGTCTTATAAACAGAAATATTGTCGTTTATAATTCTGTCAGTCTACGAACCGTTTTGCTAAACAGCTAATTAATCACTTTACTGTCGTCCTATAAACCATTTTGCCATTATCTTATAAATTATTCTACTATCATCTCATAAACCATTTTTGTAATCATTTTTAACAAACTAAATCATTTTTCATCTTTTAATCTATTTCATCATCGTTTATAGGCTCTTTTGCCATAATTTTATAAACCGTTTCGCTAACACCTTATAAACTATTTCGATATCATCCTACAAACCACTTTGTCAACATCTTATAATTATCCTACTATTACCTCATAACTTATCTAGCTATCATCTAATAAACTAATTCGTTTTCATCTTATAACCTTTTTTACGGTCATTTATAAACTCTTTTGCTAACCCATTACAAACTACTTTGCAATCATCTTATGAAGAATAAAAGTAATATTTGATATGAGATGGGAAGGAACTTAGTAAGAGAGAGTAGAAGGAAGGATGTATTCTAAAGAGAGAAAGTAAGAAACATGTAATTCATAAGTGAAATGAGAATACAAAACCAATCAACACCCTCTCCAAAGCATGGAGAGGGTATTTATACATGAGATGTGGCCGGCCATGGACCTAGATAGGCTTTCTATAGGCCTTGGGCCATTTTAGATTACTTTACTTGACATATGATTAACTACGGGCTAAGACTAATACATATTGGAAGTGACTGATACTTTTCTTGTTTCTAACAATCTCCCCCTAAGAGAGGTCACTCTAATTTACAAAACTTTAAACCTAGCATACCATGCTTCATCTTTAGTCTTCAGCTCATAAACTTCATTTCTTGATTTACTCTTGTGATTATGTTGTAGTGATTAGTGACTTTGGGATCGAGCTTGTTCCTTTATCTTTAACTTGTATGTGAGAATGTGATCTTGAGCATCTTGAAATCATCAACCAAGCATAATCTCTTCGCCATCTTGTGAAACTTATGACTTTGGACCGACATGCTCATACATTTCTTGATTTGTTAACTTGAAAAGCTTTAATGTTGCATCTTTCTTGATATTCTTTAACTTTAACACTTCGTCACTTCGAGAAAGACGTTCGGTATCAGAGTGACGGATACTTCTTTGAAATTCTTTGACTTTAATACTTCGTCACTTCAAGAAAGACGTGCGGTATCAGAGTAGCGGAAGTCTTGAAACATGTACTTGAGCTTTCATGGTATATTTATAACTGTGGCTATGGATCTGTGAGTCAGCTGGAACCAGGTACCTCCATGACCATCTTTATATATTCTTGAAATAAAATAGTTAGCAATAAATGGCTTTGTCATTCACTCGTGTTTGGTTGGAGTAACCTTTGAATCTGTGAGGATCGACCTGTGATCAGATAGATTCAATTTAAGAAGAATCTTCTTGACAGGATTTCTAGCTGTAATATTGAATCTTTCTAACACATATGTATTAGATTCATCATACTCAACATGTTCTTATTATCGGAACGTCTCAAAGCAGATAGCACGATAAGAGTGAACCAGCGAGTTACTGTCTCACCGATTAAATAGAAAAATTGATTTGAAAATCAATCGACGTATCACTTGCTAAAGTGGTTTTGTGACACATCGAGAGTTTTAAGCAATTCAAAATTCATTAATCGTTGATCCATAACCTAGAACAAGTTTGATTCATAAAGAATCGCACAGTTGTCACAAGTTTGATTCATAAGAATCGCACAAGTCACCTACCATAAGCTTGTTTGATGTTGGCTCAAGCAGGAATTCCATCTTCATTGTGAATGAAATCACTCAGATGTTCTGGCAAAATCACAAGGATAATGCATAGGACTCTTAGTATATATCTTGTTATTCACATTGTGTGATTTAGCAAGCTTAATTTGACAAGTGTCCTAATGAGATTTATGAATGATCTCTTTTGGCTCTAGACTCAATAGTGCACTTGGATTTTAGTGATCGGAGGCTGGAGCAGACTGCCACCTTTCAATTATCATCCTATCTCAGAGTGAGAAAAGTCCGTAGAATGCTAGTAATCTCTGTGAGAAAAATGAAACAAGAAATCTTTTTGAGAGACCTTTAGTGGCTAGAGAGGGAATCTGTGCATAGCGTCACAAGGGTCCATGACAGTCTTCAATGTCAGACAACAACCTAGTGTTTCTGACAGTTTATGTATTGACCAGGTTTCTGCCTAAGTGATGGAGGGCTTCTTTCTTACCATCCCTTTATCCTCATTCCTTTTCTTTTTCATTCTTCAACCCCTTCAATGCTTACCGAGACTTTATAACTAACACCTTGTTGGGTTTGTTCCAGTGTTAGCTCCATCTCAGTCGGCATTATTCCCTTTTCTCAATTTTTCTCCTCTTATCATACCTAAGGACTTCTACACAACCTTAGTGTATATCCCTGTAATCCCTCCTGTTTTGCTAATCATGGGATATAATACCTAAACTAACCGCCTTATAACTCCTTAAATTTAAGTACATGGTCGGTCTTTTGGGTATTTCAACACAATCCTTCCAAAATCATTGAAAATTTCAATCAAAGTGTTTATATAAATATCAAAAGATTTACACTTTGAAAGTTTTTCATCATCACTAAAAGCTCCCCCTTAACATGTGCACCGTGATCGTAGTACATGCTAAGGGTTGGAGTGCATTGAGTCCATTTAATACAATTACATTTCGATACAAATTAGATTCAGTTTAATCATATTTTCTCCCCTTATCTAAAATGTTAATCCCTTGATATTTTGGATATCAATTGATTAAATGTCTAGGGACAAAATGTTACATACAATCTATAAGGAACATTTTATTGCTCCCCCTCAATGTTTGAGGGTATATAAGACAGTGTTGAGTACAATAAGTTGAATTTTTTTGAATTTACTAAGAAATTTTTGAAAATTTTATACTCGAGCACTCCTTATTATCACCATAAGTCTACACTACATATATATTTTCACAAGATTAATATGTACAAGGTTTGACCTAAATGATAAGAACATCATATGATAGAATCATATGGTTCTTTGTAGTAGCCGTAGGTCTCCTTCGTATAATCTCCCACCAACAAACTTTTCTAAGCTCCTCATTAACCTTCATTCTTTTAAGAAGTTATCAATCTGATCTTTCTCTGTCCAAGCACTCTTCGGCATTGCTTCAACTTTCTTTCTAAGTTACGAAAGTCTTTGCTCCAAACTTCGAGTATGAAACAGGTTCAGATACATATGTAACTTGAGCTTGTGTGGTTGGTGATGTCGGTTCGAAGTACACAATTAACCCTTTCAAGAATTTGATACCGTAACACCAAAGTCAATTAAGTCCTGGATGAGCGCATTTCTCTCTACAGGATAGTCATGATATAAATTGAAACACCAAAGTCAACTAAGTCTCGAATGTCACAATTATTCCCTCTAAAATATGAAATAATAACTAGTCAACTAAGTCTCGGAAGAAGACATTTCTTCCTACAGGATACTAACAATCTGAAGGAATCATCTTACCTATGTGTACCTCTTTTATCAAATATTTCTACTCATTTTAAGAATAAGCTTAGAGATTGACCAGTCAGGTAAAACATTAATTGAATCAGACAGAACTCTTCTCACGTTTTAAATAATTATACTCCCAACACTTCCCCTGGGGACTCAAATGATGCATACTGATTAATGACGAGATATCTTTTCCACCATGCGATTGAAATAGTGCACCCAAAATATTCAAAAAGGCCTAAAATCAAAAGAAGCTAACCTCAAAAGACAAAAGAAGCTAACCTCAAAAGAAAGCCAAAGACACTATCAAGTATACATCTACTCCTTCCCCCTTGCTGGTTTCGATACCTCAGAATCAGCAAAACCTTGCACGCACATATACTTGAGATCGTGTTTGAGTTATAACTAAGCTTACATATATCCCGTGAGAATCAACGTCAAGGCTATTAATTCTAGTTGATTATTTCCAAACAATCCTAAGTCTTTTACATCTATGAGGTGTTGGCAATATTAAGCGAATGTCGTATAAGGCCTGAACTCACTAAGTCTTAAATTTCAAATAAGTCCATAAAGATTTATACAAATGACATCTAAAGCTCTTGTAGTTAATATAAATTAACTCCCCTTGAAATTATTATCCGTCATTATTCAAAACTTTTTCCGTTTATTCCATGACTTATTTTGAAAGACAATTTTAAAAGATTATTCGATGACACTTTCTCCTCCTCAAATAATGACCCGTTTTCTATTTAAAGAGCTGTTGTCATTGTTTGAGTGGTCGAATTGTATTTGAAAATATTTTTGTGATTACT
>BQNB010019045.1:39004-67376 GCA_026074375.1 Tanacetum coccineum
CATTCGTCATCAAATTCGAAAAGAGTGTTCGAGTAAATTTTAACATTATCTTCCAGAACGTCCTTATTGGATAGTGACTCGTCATCACTAGAGGTAAAATCATCATTTGAATCGAAGAGAGGCTTAGAGAAAGTCATGGATTTTTCCTCATAAACGTTAATGGAAGAGAAATCATCACACAAATGTAAATTACAATCACTATCACTTTCGGATGTATCCTCAGACTCACTTGGGATTGGAACAAGGTCCTCAACACTAGACTTTATGAATTCATCTGATTCCTTTTTAGGAATAGTGCTAAGTTCCTCATTCCCCATGATGAGAGAGTCCTCGGGCTCTAAAGTCAGTAAACAGGTGTGATTTCGATAGACGAATGTGTTTAAGAATCAATTTCATTCAAAGGAATAGTACTCTCCTCGTAATCATCGTCATCACATCAAGTACAATTGAAATGTCGCGAAGGCTCGGTAGTATAAATACTTAGTTTAGCCACATGCTCTAAATACTGAAGTTCTTTCTTTTTATTAATCTCAATACTCATTCCATTGAATTTACTTTTAAGCTCAACAATCATATATTCACATTCCCTTCTAAAACGAATATCTATTTTCTCATTACGATAATCTTTAATTTGTAAGTCATTACTTAAACTTTTCATTTCTCTAAATAGGAGTATGAGTACTAAGATTAGCCGCCTGCTCTCGTAACATTCCAAACAAGGATTGCATAGTTTTAAAAAGTTCATTCCTTGACTCAATCATATCATTATTTATCCATTCATTATGCACATCATTCATCCTCTGCTGATTAAGGTCTTCTTGAATACTCGGAGGCTGATGATCGATGGAATACCATGGGGGTTGATCAAAACCGAAATAGTTAGAATTATGTTCAAAGTGATTTTGATTCATCGGTTGACATTGAAAACTTTCATGAGGACCCCCACAGTTTTCACAACAAATATATTATTGTGGAAAACACGGTGAATTTTGTGGATAATAATTATCACCAAAGTTTTGATTGTAGCACGGTTCCTGCTCATAGACAAGCGGTACCCGTGGTGGACAATCATAACCGTAGTGAGAATCGTTCCCACATAACTCACACGAGTATGTCTCGAACTGGGGCTGTGGAGGTGGGTAAGAAAAATCGGGTGTTTCAATATAAGAATAAGGATTTGGGTCATAGACAAACTCATTTCCGGATCCTACACTGCTACAGCCTGGGCAGTTTCCACCATTAAACGGACCTCCACACCACGAGCAACCAAAATGGTTATATGAAGACATGTCGAAGAATTAAACGGATAAGAGGGAAGAGAAGATAAGAATTAAACGTAATAAGAGGATAAAAGAGAATATTTTTAGATTTTTATAAAGATAATAAAAAAAATAAAAAATAAAATATTTTTTGGTATTTTCTAATATTTATAAAAAGAAAAGGAAAAATAAATATTTTTTTTGATTTTTATATTTATTTAAAGAAAATAAAATGAAAATATTTTTGGTATTTTAAAATTTTAATGAAAGAAAATAAAATAGAAAAAGGAAAATATTTTTGATTTTTATATATTTTTTTATAAATACAAAAATAAACTTTCAAGACGAAAGGATCTTCAAGGCACTAACCACAAACACTTCGCGTAAATCGTACACCTCTCCCCGGCAACAGCGCCAAAAACTGATTCGATAATTAATATATAGTATATATATATAATATATAACTAAATAATAATACCAAATAGTAATAGTATAGAGAGTATCCCGTTTGATATGACAATTACTTTAGGAAAAGTAATAGTTTATCTCTCGGTTGAATATCCCAAAATATTTTTTGTTTTGGTTTAAACTAAAATTTTAAGAAACTATAGAAAAACTGATAGCAAATAACTAGCAATTAAACGAAGAACGCCAATTTACTTAACAAGCTTAAAATAAACTACTCGCTACTCATAATGATCAAACAAACAAAGCTAAACATTTTAAAATAAGCTATACTAATTAATTGAAAAAGGATAAAAAATGGAACCGAATTGAAGAGACGCAAATAAACGAATACCACCCTATTAGTTTAGCTAAAACAAATAATCAAATTCGGTCTAGTTAAATAAACCCTTAAGCTCCACGCCTCGTGAGTTGATCGGAACCAAAAGCAATACAAAACATAAAATAATAAACTGTTAATAGTTAACAGTTATAACCAATTGAAAATTTCTACAAATAAAACCACACGGCCCAAACAAACACAGGCCAATTATACAACCATGTCCTATATTCCTAACGTAGCCCATAATATGAATTTTATAAACCAGCTACCAAACGAAAACCCAGTTAAGGAAACAAACGAATCCCAACTCAGGCAATGGAAAATAGAACTAGGAAACTAATAAGCTACAAGTATTAAATAAGCTCGAAAGAAACTAAATAGCTACGATAATCAATTAAGCAAAACAAAATACGCAGCCATAAAAACACATAATTTAGCAAAACTTTAGCAATCAATGAGATCTTTCTAAGCGAGTTTTAAAAATAAGCATAACTTGAAACAAAACAGATCTACAAAGCTAGATAGGTCAACTAATTAAGAAACATCGCTATACATAAGCGCTGACCAAACATCTTCAAATAAGCTAAGCAACAACAAATAAGCACTTTTGACTCCGCTCGCAACCTTATAGAACAATTAAAGCTAACACATAAATACAAATAAGCTCGAACATATATAATAAACACTAAAACTGAATATGCCGAGACCAAATAGACATTTATAATCCCGAAACCACATAAGAGCTAAATTAATTCATCAACAATAAACCAATCAATCAGAAATAACATCTAAGAACATTATTCGCAACCTTAATCCAACTACGGCATACAAAAATAGTTTTGCAAATTTTACAGCTAAAAGAGAATATGAAATAAGGTAGAGGTTAACTTTATTCAGATCTGAATAAGCTCATTTAGAGATATACCAAAACAAAAATAAGCTCATGAAAAGAAAGAAATAGAAATAAGCAATAAGCACTTTTAACAAACAAAAACTTCAATAATAAGCAAAAACAGACCTCTTACATAATTGAAATAAGCTGAGAAACAACCGTATATTAAGCTAAAATAAGCTACTACTACAATAAGCTAAAATTACATTTTGAAAAAAATAAGCTTAACTAAACCTACACTCCACTAAAAACTAGCTGATTCAAATGAGGGGGAGTTGTATCCATTTATAGCCAAAAATGAGGGGTCTGTTGTGTAAAATCGGATGCCACCTCATACTCCATCATAGCCAATCATTGGCTTTCAATAACTTTCACACGGATTGGGAGAATGATCCTCCGGTAAGAAGAGGACACGTGGCTTTCATTATCTGCTTACTTCATATGCAACACTCATCCATTTGATCATTTTGAAATTCATTTGAGAGTGTATAAAATTTCCCCTACCATTTGTCATTTCCTTACTCGCCCAATTCTTTGAGTGGTGGAGCACGTGACCTTTAATCATTTAATTAGGGGCACATGATGTGGAGTATTATAACAAGCATTTTTTTTCTTTCTCCCAGGAAGTGCACTTGGGCTTTTTGAAAATGAATTGGGTAAAGATTCATTATCCATTAACTGTTGGGCCAAGTGATGGGTTTGGTTAATGCATTTTAGGCTAGCACCAATATGGGCTGGCCCGGCTCATATAAATGGGTTACGGGCTGGCTTAATTAAACATGAAGGCACCGTTGGACTCGTTTTCATGTGTTCTTTCCTATGGCATGCTCGGGGACACACTTGATCGAAACGAACCCGTAAATACCTGCTTTTGCTAAGTTTTCAATCTGTTTTACCTTCAAGATATAAAAATACCAAACAAACATATTTGCAATATAATTAAGCATTTTTTAGCATTTTTAGTATGATAAATAGTGTTTTCCGGGTTACAAATGATGTGTGTTTTAGCACACATCAGGGAGAAAATGTGATTAAACTGAATCTAATTTGTATTGAAATGTGATCAGATAAATTGGACTCAATGCACTCCTCACTTAGCATGTACTACGATTATGATGCACATGTTAAGGGGGAGCTTTTAGTGATGAATGAAAAGCTCTCAAAGTGTAAATCTTTTGATATTTATATCAAACACTTTGATAGAATTTTCCAATGATTTTGGTTTTGTTTGTGATGGAATACCCAAATGACCGACCATGTACTTAAATTTATGGAGTTATAAGGTGGTTAGGCATAGGTATTCAAATCCTATGATCCAGCCAGAACCGGAGGGATCTACCCAGGGATATCCACTAGATAGTGTAGAAGTCCTTAGGTATGATACAAAAGGAGAAAAAGTAAGAATCGGGAAAAGTGCCGACTGAGATGGAGCTAGTACTGGAACAAACCCAACAAGGTACTAGTTATGAAGTCTCGGTAAGCGCTGAAGGGGTTGAAGAATTAAAAAGAATTGTAAGGATAAAGGGTGAAAAGAAAGAAGCCCTCCATACACTTAGGCAGAAACCGGGTCAATACATAAACTATCAGAAACACTAAGGTGTTGTCTGACATTGAAGACTGTCATGGACCTAGTGACGCTATGCACAACCCTCCCTAGCCACTCAAGGTCTCTCAACAGACTCTTGTTTCATTTCTCACAGAAATTACACGCATTTCTATCAACTTTCTCACTCTGAGTTAGTTGATATTGAAAAGATGGCAGTCTGCTCCAGCCTCCGATCACTAAAACCAAAGTGCACTATTGAGTCTAGAGCCAAAAGAGATCATCCATAAATCTCATTAGGACACTTGTCAAATTATGCTTGCTAAGTCACACAATGTGAATAACAAGATATATATTAAGAGTCCTACGCATTATCCTTGTGATTTTGCCAGAACATCCGAGTGATATTATTCACAGTGAAGATGGAAATCCTGCTTGAGCCAACATCAAACAAGCTCATGGTAGGTGACTTGTGTGATTCTTATGAATCAAACTTGTGACAAGTGAAAAGAAACGATGGTGCGATTCTATAAGAATCAAACTTGTTTCAGGAAATGGATCAACGGTTGCTAATGACTTTTTGAAATGATTAACACTCTCAATGTGTCACAAAAAAACTTTAACAAGTGATACATCGATTGATTTTCAAATTGATTTTTCTATTCAATCGGTGAGACTTCGTCTTGCTGGTTTACTTATATCATGTTGTCTGCTTTGAGACGCTCCGGTAATGAGAACGGCTAGTGCAGCTGCAAAACCCTGTCAAGGAGATTCTTTGGAATTCTACCTGATCACAGGCAATATTTATACTGATCAACGGGGAACCGTAGTTATTGCAACCGTATTCGACGAAGTGACAAAGACACTCTCGTCCATATCTATTGATTATACTAACCTAAACCTGCAAGTACTCCTGACGATTGATGCAGCTGATTCCCAACGAGTCACAATTCATTGCCACATGCTCATACCCGACCGACAAACATAAAAATATCATGAAAGCTCAAGTACATGTTTCAAGACTTTCGCTACTCTGATACCAAACGTCTTTCTCAAAGTGACGAAGTGTTAAAGTTAAAGAATTTCAAGAAATATGCAACATTAAAGCTTTTCAAGTCAACAAATCAAGAAAGGTATGAGCATGTTGGTCCAAAAGTCACAAGTTTACAAGATGGAAAAGCATACAAGATAACGTAAAGAGATTATGCTTGGTTGATGATCTTAAGATACTCCAGATCACATATTCACTTACAAGTCAAGTTATAAGAACAAGCTCAAGCCTAAAAGTCTATGATCACTACAGCAATTCACAAGTTAATGACTACGAGCTCAAGAATAAAGTTAAAGCATAGTATGCTAGGTTTAAGTTTTTGTAAAATGGAGCAACCTCCCTTAGGGGGAGATTGTTAGGAACACGAAAGTGTTGGTCGCTTCCATAGATAACAGTCGTTAGCTCGTTAAGTAATTTTTGGAAACTTACATAGTTAGTTTGCTAAGGCCCATGGATAAACCCATGCTAGCCCAAGCCCACGTGCTATGTATAGGTATTTATACACCTTTCCATGCCTTAAAGAGGTGGTTTGTTATTCAATTTTCAAATATAATATTACAAGTTTACTTTCTCTCTCTAAGTGCTCATCCAACCCACTCTCTCTCCCTACCTTTTGGTTGTTAAGCTCTAACCGAACCTCCCTTTTGGTTGTTAAGATCCAACTAAACCTCGCTTTAGGTCACCAAGCCCCAACCAAACATCCATCACCACTTTCAGTCACCATCACCTAACCGATCCACCCCTAGATCGGTTACCAAGCCTCAGCTGAAACTACACTGAACCTTCAAACCCGGACCGAGTCAAAACTAAAAACTAAACCCTAGTTTTATAAATTAGAGTTTTGTATTTTATGGGTTTAAAAGGTTTTATTATTATTTAAAGAATAAAGAGTTAGGGGTTTTTAGTGGCTAATTAATGAAAAAGGTGATTTTTGGAAGTTAGTGGATAATTAATTTGAGGTTTTAGGTTAAAATTAGGATTTTTGAGTTAAAAATGTTTAAACTTTAAGATTTTTTAAATAAACTAAATTGAAAAAGTTATAATCTTTTGACTCGGTTCGTGTTAAAAATACAATCTTTTGACAAAACTTTAACAACAACAATACTTCTTCTCGTCAAAACGATCCTTACAAATATCAGTTCTTACAAAGTCTACACGATCAAATTCACAATGGCTACTATGGCAGAGAATGTTATTGCTGCAGGTTCTGAAACCCATCCCCCGATGCTAGAGAAAGGCATGTATGATAGTTGGAAGACCCAGATTATTCTCTATATGTAAGGAAAAGAGAATGGTGAAATGTTAAAAGACTCAATTGACAATGGTCCTTATCAATTCAAATCAAAGATTACAGTTAAAGATACATATTGAGTTACTGACATACGTCGTCCTCAAAGACTTAAAAAGACCTTGATGGACAAGACAAGTTACGTTATGACAGTGACATCAAAGCTGTCAATATACTTCTTCTTGGATTGCCAGTTGACATCTACACTCTCATCAACCACTATCAAACTGCAAAGGAAATATGGGATCAAGTCAAAGAACTTATGGAAGGCACAAAGATGACCAAGCAAGAACGTGAGTCTATGCTATATTATGAATTTAATAAATTCACATCTGACCCTAGAGAATCAATCCACTCTTACTATCTGAGATATGCTAAACTGATCAATGACATAAACATGATTCCTATGTCTATGACACCTATGCAAATCAACACGAAGTTTGTGAATCATCTTCAACTCGAGTGGAGTAGGTTTGTCACAGCAGCTAAACAAGCAAGAGATCTTCACAGTGTAACATTTGATCAGTTGTATGCTTTCCTCAAACACAATGAAAAAGATACTAAAGAAGTTTGAGAAATGCGACAACGATTCCGGGAACCACTTGCTTTGCTGGCAAATACCTACAACCCACCTCCTTCATACAACAATCGTCAAACATAGTATCATACTCAACCAACTGAAGTTTATTAACCATATCAACACTACCAATCAAGCACTCTAATAACCCAATAACTTATTCAGTCACCTCCACTTTAGAGCTATGCACCTATAGTTGTTCAACAACCACCAACATAACAACTTGATACCGGACTTACTATACCAACCTTTCTTCTAAGTGATGATCCAATCAAAAGTCTCAACAAAGCTATGATCTTCTTAAGTTCGGTGTACCGCTCAAAATTTCCACCCATAAATAACCAACTTCGAACTTCGTCAAATCCAAGAACTCAAGCTATAATTAAAAACGACCAAGTTACAGTTCAGAATGTTCAAGGTAGATAGTCTCAAGGTTATACGGGCAATGCTGGAAATAATCAAGCTTCAGGAGCACGGGTTATCAATAAAGTTGGAAATGCAGGGGAAAATCAACCAAGGGTAATCAGATGTTATAACTGCAATGGTGAAGGTCATATGGCTAAGCAATGTACTGCAAGGAAAAGGGTGAAAGATTCTAAATGGTTTAAGGAAAAAATGCTACTTGCTCAAGCATAAGAAGCAGGGGTTGTATAAAATCATGAGCAACAGGATTTCTTAGCCGGGAGTTTGGAAGAAACAAATGACTGTGACGATCTTTAATTACAAGCTACAACAAATTCAAGGCAAACCACGTTGATGCATATGATTCAGACTGTGATGACGAAGCTAAACAACAAATGCAATCTTTATGGCAAATTTGTCCCATGTTGGTTCTCTTAATGATGACACGGTTGAACCTCATTTTGTGACATACTCTCTGAGGTACCTCATTACGAAACCTATCATGATTATTATATACTTAATTCTAATATACAAGAGCTAGGATATATTGAAAACATTGTATTCAATAATGAGTCATATGATGAGCTTACGAGTAACAGCAATGTTATATCTTATACTGATTATATGCTTACATTGGAAACGATGAAGATAACTATGTTCCTCCTCCTGTACAAAAGAAACGATGAAGATAACTATGTTCCTCCTCCTGTACCAACAACCTTGAACGATAAAGACAGAGTCAGAGTTTTAGAATATGCAGTTAAAGATGGTAATTCTGAACAAAAGGCATATATAAGTCGTGAATTATACACTGCCATTTCTGATCGTAATAGAAAAGTATCTGAATATGAAAAACAAGTTTTTTCTTAAAAAACTGAAATTTAAATAATCACATTGCTTTTCTAAAGAAGAATTTTGAAACACTTAAACAAGATTTGACTAAAAAGTATGAAAAGAACATTAGTAAAATTGTGGATTTGGAAAAAGAAAAAAAGGAACTATGCATATGTTAACCAAACCACAAAATTTTATGATGAAACACATAAGACATCTATTGGTTATCAAAATTCTTTGTATCTTTCTCAAGCTTGACAGAAACAACCTACATTATATAAGGGAAATGTGTTGATTGATAAACATAATCTCGTATCTGTGTGTGATTCTGAGGAAACTTTGATACTTGCTGAAGAGAGTCGGTTGAAAATGCTTGAAAAACAAACTGTTGTTAATACTAAACCGATTGATAACTCCAAACTAAACAAACTCTAAGAGTATTTTGTTCCACAAATACCATTGTCGGCAGAACAATTATATTAGTCCTCTACACCAAGTCCTCCTAAAAATGTTTCAAAACCCAATTTGTTTCCTAAAAAACTTCCGTCAACCAATCAAGTACTCAAAAATCTGAACAATGCATGAGAACTTCTCAATAAGTTTGATGAATGCATTAAGAGAAGAACTATGTTATCTCCTCATCAGATTGGTAGCTATGAGCAATCAGATATTAAAGGTGCTTTTAAAAAAGATGTCATACCATTTTCTGAAAACCTAAAAGAAACTTTCAAATTTTTTGAAAAGGGATTTATTGCTGAAATCAAAGAAATGAAAGACATTTTTAAAGACAAGGTTGATCAATGTTGTGTGGCAAAGCAATGTTTTGAAATTGAAAAGAAACAACTCTTAATCAACAACGACTGAAGCTTAGAAGAAAATATGACAAGTGATATTATGTGCACTTACTTGCGTTCGTTGAATGAAGTTGATAATTGTGAAAAGTGTAAAAGTCTCAACATTGTGCTTTTAGATCTTCAAGAATCAAACAAATCATTATGTGAATTAAGAAAACTTTTTGCAAAATTTTAGGAATACTTCATTACTCTTGATATTGCTATTCAAAATCACAAAGAACATATGATTCTTAATGACCCTGAAACAAAAAATAAACAGTTTTTGGTTAAAACAATTAATAATCAATTTGTAGAGATAAATGATCTAAAAGTGAAATTGCAAGACAAATTACACATAATCAATGAGTTGAAACATCTTTTAGCTCAAAAGAGCCAAAAGACTCAGTGTGAATTACCTGCTTTTGATTTTAGGATTCAGAAAATAGAGGATGAGAACGTGTCTCTAGTTTTTTTGGTTTATTCCTTAGTTAAGGAAAGAGAACACACAAAGTTATAATATAAGAAGCTGTATGATTCAATCAAGCAAACACGAGAAAAAACGAAACCTCAAACTGACTCTTTGCAACAAAAGCTTAATGATCAGATTTCTGAAAATAACAAGTTAAGAGCACAGTTAAAAGGAAAGTTTTCTAAATCACAAATGAATCAAAGTGGTACAAGTGTAAATACTAAGCTTTCTAAACCTTCAACTTCAGGAACTAAACTTTTTTCAGTAACTCCGCTTCCTAAATCAAAGGTTATTCCTAAAGTTGTTGAGAAAATGATTTGTCAAAATCAGTCACTTCATACTTGAATACGAAGAAGATAATTGAAAATGCACAAAAGTTCTTGCCTCAGGTTTGTTTAAGATTGAGACCGAACCAATCAATGCGTACTTTAAGTACAATAGGGTTGTGTATAGAGATTATCTTAAAGTCACTAAAGAGCATGTGGCAACACTACATGAATTATTAGAAGAAGCTAGAACATTAAAACCTTTAGATGAACATATAGGTTATGCCTTTAAGTTTGCTGAGCAAATTCAAGAACTGTTAGTGTATGTTAGTGCCTCATGCCCTTTCACTCAAAACGGGAATGAAAAGTAGGCTCCCGTTACAAGCCATAGAAAGAACAATAAGCCTTACGTAGATGCATCTAGAACAAAACAGACAATTACAACAATCACACAAAAGCATGCAGTAAAGCAAAACACTCGTAAGATTGACAACACTATGTTCCCTTCTACATGAAGAGTAAGCCCTACTAATGCTAGCGGATCAAAGCCTAGAAGCAATACAAAGAATGATAGAATCCCGCAACTGCCAAGTAGAAGCAAGAAGAATAAAGTAGAAGCCCACCATAGGAAGTTTAAGTCTAGTGCTAATAAGAACAATCATGTTTCAAATTGTAATGCGAATGTTAAGAATATTGCTTTGTCAAAGAATTCTGATACTATTTGCTTATCTTATAATGAATGTTTGTTTTCTATAAATCATGATGCTTGTGTTGTTTAATATCTTAAGAAAATGTAAAAACGTAAAGTGGCTAAATCTGCAAAACAAAAAGTTAAAAGTAAATGGAAACCAACAGGACGGGTCTTTAAAAGTGTAGGTCTTAAATGGATTCCCACTGGTAGGACATTTAACTTGGAAGGAAAACCGTGCCGCCTTCTTCTTCTAATGACACGTCTGCCATAGTTGTACATTCTGGGCATATCTTAACAACCATAGTAATTCCGGTTGATGTACCGTGTCCTAAACTAAGTCTTAGATATGCCAATGTTCGGGAATCACTCTCTAAATGCATGTTAAATACGGAATTTTATCCATTTAATTTACATGATTTTGGGTTTGAGGGAATTATTTAGGATGACGAGCTTCCACCTTGAAAGTTCGACTATCTAGGAGTCATTTAGGTCCATTAACAACCTGGAACCCAATCAAAAGTTAGGGATCCACCCTTTTGTAAATATGTTTTTCTTCTTTCTTTTTGTGCAGATTGTAAAAATTGTTCTTTGGTATTTAGACTTTAGGTGTTCCAAACACATGACTGGACACCATGATAAGCTCATCAATTTTGTTTCCAAATTCATCAGAACGGTCTAATTCGGCAATGATCATTTTGTAGCTATTATGGGATATAGAGATCTACAAATGGGGAATATTCTTATTTCATGTTTTTACTATGTTGAAGGACTCGGTCATAATCTATTCTCCGTTAGGCAATCTTGTGATTCAGCTCTCAAAGTAGCTTACAAAAAACACACTTGTTTTGTACAAAACTTGGAAGGTGTTGATCTACTATCAGGTTCTCGTGGTTCTAATCTTTATACAATCTCAATGTTGGATATGATGAAGTCTTCTCTCATTTGTCTACTCTCCAAAGCCTTAAGGACAAAATATTGGTTATGGCACCGTCGACTGTCTCACTTAAACTTCGGTACCATCAATCGGCTTGCTAAACAAGGTCTTGTCAAAGGGCTACCCAAGTTGAAGTATACTAAAGATCATTTGTGTTCGGCATGTCAAATGGAAAAAAGTATCAAGGAATCTCATCCACACAAGCCTGAACCTAGTACAAATGAGAAACATCAAATGTTGCATATGGATTTATGTGGACCGATCCAGGTAGAAAGTATAAATAAGAAAAGATATATTCTTGTCATCGTTGATGATTATTCTCGTTTTACTTGGGTGAAGTTTTTAAGAACAAAAGATGAAGCTCCATAAATTATTATCAAATTTTTGAAGAAACCTCAAGTCAGTCTTAATGCTACAGTAAGATATCTTCGTACCGACAACGGAACAAAGTTTCTCAATTTAACTCTATGAAATTATACGAAAGATGTTGTAATTTCTCATCATACATCCACTGCACGTACTCCACAACAAAACGGTGTAGTTAAAAGGCGTAACCATACGTTGGTAGAGGCTACAAGGACATGCTTATTTTCTCTAAATCTCTGCTATTTCTATGGGCTGAAGCTATCGCTACTGCATGTTACACTCAAACCCGCTCCCTAATCCATACCCGTTATAATAAGACTCCATATGAACTGCTCAGAGATCGTAAACCTGAACTCAAGTATCTTCACATTTTTTATGCTCTATGTTATCTAATAAATGATTTTGAGGATATTGGGAAACTTCAACCAAAAGCAGATATTGGAATCTTCATCGGCTATTCACCATCCAAGAAGGCGTACCAGATCTACAACATAAGGACCAGACAAATAATGGAAACAATGAACGTACAATTTGATGAACTTACTCAAATGGCTTCTGAACAACACGGTTCAGGACTCGATCTTCATGGTTTTACTTCGGGACACATTAGTTTAGGACTCATGCTAAACCAGGCTGCTTCAACATCAGCTAAACCTCCTACAAAGAATGACTGGGATTTGCTATTTCTACCAATGTTTGATGAATACTTCAAATCTCCAAGTGCTATATCTACCCCCATTTCCGCTGCAACTCTACTTCCATCAAATACAAACAGAGCATCTTCCTCTACTACCATTGATTATGAAGCTCCCTCTTTAAGTAATTCACCAAACATTGAAGCAACAAACTCACCACTCAATTCTATAAATGTTGAAACAAATGAAGAAGTTGCAGAGTTTAATAGTGACACATTTACCAATCCATTTGCTCCTCTAGAGTCATCTTCAAGGATTGTAGATACTTCAAACATGCACACTTTTCAACAACCTCCAATTTACACAAAAAAGATAGACAAAAGATCATCCGTTTACAACAATCATCGACGATCCATCAAAACCTGTTTCTATAAGACATCAACTCTCTACCAATGATTGATGGTGTTATTTCCACGCTTTCTTAGCTAAAGAAGATCCAAAGAATTATAAAAAAGCAATAGAAGAATCTTGCTGGATCGAAGCCATGCAAGAGGAAATCCATGAATTTGAATGGCTTGAAGTATGGGAATTAGTACCAAGACTAGACAGAGCTATGATCGTCAGCCTAAAGTGGATATTTAAAGTGAAACTTGATGAATATGGCAGGGTGCTGAAAAATAAAGCTCGGTTAGTTGCAAAAGGTTATCATCAGGAAGAGGGGATCTAATTTAAAGAATCATTTGCACCAGTCGCTCGCATTGAAGCTATTAGAATATTCTTAGCATACGCTACACAAGAATATGGTAGTATTTCAGATGGATGTGAAGACAACATTTCTGAACGGGATTTTAAAAGAAGAGGTGTAAGTGAGTCAACCATAAGGGTTTGTTAATCAAGATCATCCGAATTATGTATTCAGATTAAAGAAAGCACTTTATGGTTTGAAACAAGCTCCTCGCGCATGGTACAACCTGCTCTCCAAATTCCTTCTCAGCTAGACATTTATCAAATGTGTAGTCGATCCAACTTTGTTTACTTGAAAGGAAGGAAATGATCTAATATTGGTATAAATCTATGTAGACGACATAATTTTTGCTTCCACTAATCCAATCCTTTGTGATAAATTTGCAAAATTAATGACCAAATGTTAAAAGATGTTAATGACGGGACAAATATCATTTTTTCTTGGACTTCAAATTTCTCAAAGTCCTAGAGGCATCTTCATTAATCAATCTAAATATGCTCTTGAAATGCTAAAAAAGTATGGTTTTGAAAAATGTGATGCTGTTGACATCCCCATGGTGGGAAAGTTAACACTTGATGAGGATCCAAACGGGACTTTAGTTGACCCAACTCGTTATCAAGGAATGGTCAGATCCCTAATGTACCTCATAGCAAGTCACCCTGACCTAGTGTTTGTCGTCTGCATGTGTGCTCGGTACCAGGAAAAGCCTACCGAAAAGCACTTAACTATAGTTGACCCAACTCGTTATCAAGGAATGGTCAGATCCCTTTGTACTCGGATCCAAATGGGACTTTAGTTTACCCAACTCATTATCAAGGAATGGTCAAATCCCTAATGTACCTCATAGCAAGTCGCCCTGACCTAGTGTTTGTCGTCTGCATGTCCCGGTACCAGGAAAAGCCTACCGAAAAGCACTTAACTGCGGTTAAACAGGTCTTTCGGTACCTAAAAGGAACCATTAATATGGGTCTGTGGTATCCAAGGGACACCCATTTTAATCTAATAACTTTTGTAGATGTTGACCATGCAGGTTGTCAAGATTCAAGGAAAACTACATCGGGTAGTGCACAATTTTTAGGTGAAAAGCTAGTAAGTTGGTCGTCTAAGAAGCAAAAGTGTACTGCAATATCTACAACTGAAGCTAAATATATATTCCTGTCCGATTGTTGTGCACAGATCTTATGGATGGGGTCTCAGTTAGCTAACTACAGATTTGATTACAACAAGATTCCTTTGTACTCGGACTCCTAGAGTGTCATTGCCTTATCTTGCAACAATGTACCACACTCAAAGACGAAACACATCGCTGTTCACTACCACTTTATTAAAGAGCAAGTTGAAAACGAGTTTGTTGAGCTCTACTTGTTAAGACCGATTATCAGCTGGCGGATATCTTCTCTAAAGCACTCACAAGAGAACGCTTTAAATTTCTGATCAAGTGCCTCGGTATGCAAAGCATCACACCGGAAGAGCTGAAACGTCTTGCAGAATCAGACAAAGAGTAAATCTTCACTTATCCTTTGTACTATATGTATCATAGTCTATTACAAATGAAAATCTTTTTGTAGACGCAGAGTAAAGTTTTCATTTTTCAAAAATCAAAATACAAAAATATAAAATTTCAAAAACAAAATATAAAATCAAAAAATTTTAAAAACCATAAAAAATCTTCTCGACGTGTCTTTCATGAATCGGTAACATTTACAACCTTAGAAATGTCATTAAATAATTACACGGGATTGTAGATAAAGTTCGACTGAAAGTTTAAAACGTTTTAAAACACGTCTTCTCAAATTTTCTTATGGTTTGTTATTAAATATCAGATAACAACCCAGTCCCTAAAGAAAAGGAATTTGTACGCTTTAGTGGAGTTATCCTTAACAACGAAAAAAAAGTCTTTTCGGTCTTGAGTTTAAAGATTCAAAACATTCTAAGTTTTGAAACTTAAGAATATGATTTGTGTATATTTTGCTACACAACTCGCGCTTTCTAAAAAGGAAAATGTACGTCAAAAAGTGCATTTTGTCCTTAAAAGATTAATTTTCTTTATCTCGAGCAATTTTTCTCAAAATGTGTTTATCAAACATGCTCGAGTTAATTTTTTTTTTAAATGCTAGAAATAAAAACAGAATCAGTTTTGTCATTTAAATGGAACAAGATTTTCAAGAAAATTCGAATGCTTGAACAAATCCAAGAAATCTTTAAATAGACTACGGTATTTGTTCGAGGGGGAATGAGCTTTTATATGAAAATTTCCAAAAATGTTCAAAAATAATTCATCAGAATAAAATTGGGAAAAACGATCAAGCAATTTTGAACACTCAAACAAATTCGACAACCCTTTAAATAGAAAACGGGTATTTGTTTGAGGGGGAGAAATTAATTTCACGATCAAGAGATTTTGAACACTCAAACAAATTCTACAGCTCTTTAAATAGAAAACGGGTATTTGTTTGAGGGGGAGAAATTAATTTTTAATCAAGAGATTTTGAACAACTAAAACAAATTCTACAGCTCTTTAAATAGAAAACGGGTATTTGTTTGAGGGGGAGAAATTATTTTCAGGAAAATAATTTTTTCAACTTTTTTTATGTAAATGGTCTTTAAAAAAGTGTTTAAGTCATTTAGTTGGTCATCGTTTGAGGGAGAGTTAACGAGATTAACTCTGAGACTATGTTTGAAAAATAAGTTTAAAACTTAAGGGTAATTAGTGTAACTTTAATTAGTTATATATCTTTAGGACCTAAAATGCTAGCTAGTTTTATATTTAAGGTGTTAGGGGTCTTGCTTAATCTTTAGGCTTAGTTTAATAGAGTATAAAATCTCTAGGGACTAGTTTTGCTAAAATCCCCTTCTTTTTAATACCCTATAACCGAACCATAACACACACACTTACACATTTCACAAAAAAAAAATTATCTTCCCTTTCTTTCTCTCTCGTGGATCGGCCAAAACCAAGCAACCAAAGAAACCATTTTTGATTAAAGGTAAAACACGGAAGTCATTCATAATCATCTTCTAAACACTCTTGTAACAAGAATTCTTTCATCTCTTCATTAAATTTGAAAAATCAAACATTTTTTATTTAGGGTTCATAAAAAATGAAAGTGCTTAGATGTTAATTTTTCTTGAGGGGTTTTGTAGATAATCATGTTAATAGACTTGTGTTAGCTCGAATTTAAGTAAATCATTGTAAAAATTGATCAAAATAGGGGTGTTGGTTACGTGTTCCCAACCGAACCACCCTTAGGGTGTGTTTGTAATGATTGTTTGAATGTATTGTGTTATTTGTTAGTGTAATATCATTAATCTTTCTAGTTGGAACTAAAAAGGTTTAATCTTTAAGCCTTAAACACAAAGACTAGAGATTTTTGAAGGTGAAGACTAAGTGTTTAATAAAATGCTTGTGAAGACTTTAGTGAAATTGGAAGACTCAAGACATAAAGACCGTTAAGATGAAGACTTGAAGTCCAAAACCGAGCCAAATAAGCCAAGCTCATGGATCGGTTGAACCTTGCCAACCGACCCACGGCTTGGTCGGTCACTAAGGTCCAACCGAACCATGGTTCGATCGGTCACCATGGTTCGACTAATCCTCATTGATCGATTAGCCATTGGTCCGATTCCAAGCCCACCAAAAGTATACCATTTGAAGCCTAAAATTGTCTTGACCCATTTAAAGCCCAATAAGACTTTTAGCCCGTTTCAAGCCCAATACCGTTTGGCCCAATGTTCAAGCCTGCCGTTTCAAATTCTTTGACCTGGTTTAAAGGCACATTGGACCAAGACTAAGTTTGACTTTTGTTTGACCCTCGTCTCGCGTTTGACCAAAACGATATATTTTTCACAACTTTTTATCAATAAAAACACTAAAAGATTCAAAATTTCAAAATATCAAAATCAAAAGGTTTTTAAATAATTCAAAAAGTTCAAAATTTTAAAAGTGTTTAAAACTTAATAAATTTTTCAAAAAGTATTAAAGTTTTATAAAAGCACAAAAATGAATGGATGAGTATTAAAACGTATATAATTAATTGTGTAAATTTTATACGATTTAAAAATATCTCGTACACTTAATCTCAAAACCTTAAACTTAGAAGATTAGATAGTTGACTTATTTTGACCATGTCTATGGATTTTGACCGTTGACTTTGACTGTGTCGTTGACCGTTGACCATTGACTTTGACCGTTGACCAAGTTTGACTTTCTCAATCCCGTGCTTATTAAGTTCTTTTGATATGAAATTGATTATGTGTTCACATGTATAAATACTTGTTCTATCTGTTATCTGTGAAAATGTCAAAAATAGTTTAATCAAATATTTCTATATCATTAAAGTTGGCAAATATCTACATTGTAGTAAAAAGTGGTTTAAGATATAAAAATATTTCGAAATAAACTATCTTTCTCATTAAAAGTGTTATATTGGATATTCCAGTCGTAAATTTCACCACAGTGCACTAGGGTATTATTTATAATACTCATGGTCAATCTTCGAATTAACTCCACTAGTAAAGTGGATTTCTATACTAGTACCTGTACTACGTGTGGTATTCCTGGGGAACTTAATCTCGTACGAGATATTTTCCAAAAATAATAGTAATGATGTGTCCAGATTTCATAAACTTTATTGCTACAGATTTTTACACATCATTATCTATTAATTTTCAAAATAACATACTACCTTTGCAAACTGAATATCCAAGACAAAAGTTCTTTTGAGTCCACTTTGAAATAAGCTGACTAAAAGTTACTGATAAATCAGGATGGCTATTAGGGCTAGTTATGTAACACCCTTATTTTTGACATATAGCAGCGGAAGCTAATCTAGGGTATTACTTCATGGATCAACAGACATAATCATAGAAAACGACTCAAAAGAGACATTTTGGAAAATTTAGTTATCATTTAATATCATATCAGAGTTTTATAAAGGAGGTCCCAAACTCTAGAAACATAACGTTTGAATGATAACATTTTAGCCATCTTCAAGTCCGTGCCACTCCGTGCCATAGGTTGCTCAATTACCTAAGATAAACATGCTAAAAGGGTCAACACAAAGGTTGAGTGAAATTTAAAGGTTTTCAGTTATAATAGTTGAGTACAAGTTTAATAGTGGGTTACGTTGTTATACATCCATAAGTGTAATAATTGCAACGAGTACAATTATTATGGAAAATAGTATTATTGTGGAAAACAGTATTATTACCCTAAGCTCATGAAACACATATTTAAACTTAATAGAACCGGGAGCCTTTATCCGAAGACATACTGAGAGCTACTACCCAAAGATATACTGGGAGCTATTACCCAAAGAGATACTGGGAGCTACTACCCAAAGAGATACTAGGAGCTATTACTGTAGGTCTAAAGTCTTGGATCTGTTTAGCCTTTTGTAAGACAATAGCTAACTTGAATAAATCCAAATCAACTATATGAGAGACAATAACTATGAATACTATGTGCTAATGCGGAATCTTAACACAAGTACTAAGAAGAACACAATGTAATACTTTGCTATTCGCTATTGATTTCTATCAGGGTTCTATCTCTAAAAAATTATGCAGCATGGTTCCTTTGATACACCAAGGAAACCCTAATTGGCTTTACAAACGTGTGAAAGGATAATGCATATCCTTTCCTAAGATATCTTTAAGATAACTATCCTGTTACATAAACAGACTTAACTAGACAATACCAATACTAACTATAGTACTGCCAGACTTAACTTACTACTGGCAGACTTAACTATGTCTACCAGACTTAACTCTATAACTACCAGACTTAAGTCTGTTTACAATAATTCCTAACAATCCTCCCCTAACTTGATCTTCACTTGTGAACTTCAAGTTTCTTTGAGTATCTTCATTATGAGCTTCCTGAGGATGTTGTGAGCATTATCTTAGGTATTATTCTTGAACTGCAACATGATGATTGTCTTGTATAAGCAGTTTCTTGATTTCTATCAGCAACTCTTTAAATCATCACTACTTGATATTTGTAGCATCTAATATTTTAAACATCATGACCAACACTTCACAGCTACATGTACTATCTCTTCAGCAACATATGATCATTTCAGCAACAGATAAGCAGCTACATTGGCTATATGTACATCGGATCATAAAGTTTCAGTCTATTCTCATCACTTCCAGGTGTGTTAACTCCTGAGAGAGGTCAATCATTGAAACTTTAAATAGATTTGATGTCTCTTTACCAGTTAGCCATTAACTCAAGAGTAGCTAATGTTTGGTTTATAAACCATGGTACATTGATAACCATTTTAACTCTTAGTATGCGAAACATGGTGAGTTGAATTACCATATAATTTTTAGCAAATCATCAGCTATCAACGGATTTGATGAAGCCTTTACCAAGTAACCATTTGCTCTTGGGCTAGCTAATCCTTTGGTGGAATCATAGCATCACCCTGGTGGACTAGTAACCAGTTCAACTTTTTGAACGTAAATCATTGGTAAGTTGAGTACCATCCAATTTTTGGTAAACTGTCAACCGTGTATATGGATTTTCCATAGCCTTTACCATAAGCCATAATCTTGTGGGCTAGCCAACTCTTTACAAACACAGATATGGTGAGTTGATAACCATACAGCTTATTGGCAAGCTATTAACAATATAAACGGATTTGAGAAATACTTTTCCATAAGCCGTACCCCTGTGGTCAAGTCAGTTCTTAATGCTGGTTAGGCATGGTAAACTGAACACCATTTGTTATGTTAGTGCAAAGCACCTCCACTAAGTGTTATTTTTCTCAACTCCATTTCACACATTCAGCTCTCCAATCCATATACCAAAGCACTGAAAATTCTTTCAAACATATACCAAAATTATTGCTGTTGAGCTTGTCTTTCAATTAACTTCAAAAGTTGATAGCACACCTTATCTTTTCTATCTCATATAACTCTCTTTTCAAGCGTAGCTTGACAAACTCTAGATGGTAATGGATACTTGACTTCAGTCAGCATATAAATGTGTGGAGCCTCCAAAGTTAAACAATGAACAACACAACTATGAAAATATCTCCAACTGAGTACCTTTTGTTGATGTGTTAAACTCCAAACAGTATCCTCTGTAGATGGTGGATCAAACATGGTCTTTAAATCCCCCCATAAAACTCTTTCATATTCTTCTTCAGGCCTGTTATCTCCATACTTCAACATCATCAGTCTGTACAAATCCTTAAGATCATCTCTTGTAAGATCATTTAATAAACCTTGAAAATTCGCATATACTACATCTATGTGATCTTCCTTGATGATTTAATAAGCTCCTTTCTTACCAATCTTAAGAATTTGCCACTTAACAATTTTTGCAGGTGCTGATCCTTGTGGGATTGAACCCATTTAAAACTCCTCTAAAGAAGGTTCATCCACTCTTTCATCTATGTAAGCTTCTACATCCTCCTCAGTATCAGACTTTGCAGATTCAGACTTGTTCTTCTGCAATCCTTTCCTTGCCAAAGATTTTCTTATATTCTCAAAATTGGCTGTTGAACTTTAAATTCCTCTTCTCTCTTTACAGACTCATCTTTAGTAACATCAGGAACATCAGTAATCTTTTGTTTCTTAAACACCTCTGCTTGAAGATTTATACCTGGTGTGATCTTCCCTGATGCTTCAAGCTCTAAGTTCATAGGAATAAACCTTTCTACCTTCTCTACACACTTGTCAAACTCTTCCTTTAGCTCATCAGGTTTCAACTTCTTCAGCTGACCCATTTTCCAGTTATTACCTTGGCTTTTTAAGTACTTGATCATGTACTCCCTTTGCTCAGCTTAAGTCATAGGTCTGTTTCTTCTATCTCTCTCTCTCTTTCTATTCTTTGTACAGCCTCTTCTTCTCATTGATTAACTCCACTATCTGCTTAGCAAAATCATCACTAGAGAAATCAATTGATAACACTTTGCTGGACAGATCTCTATTTGCTTCCAACTTGGCTCTTACTGAATCCTAATCTTCTTCTGTATAGTACTTTACAGCTTCTTGTACTTGAGCCATCCTATTCTTTTGAGTTTCAGACAGTTCTAACTCATCCTACACTCTCTTTGCAATCAATGCATCCTGTCTTTGCAGTTCAACTTTTCTTGCATTTTCAGCCTCCTTTTGAGCTTGCAGTCTTACTATTTCTGCCAAACTAGCTTGCTCTTCTCTGATCTGTTTCTTTGTCCTTTTAGACTGAGATTTTTCTTCAAGCACTGCCTTTCCTTCTCTTTGACCTTTCTTTGGAGAGGGAATTATGCTTTCATCACTAGAATTAACTTCATCATTTCTAGACTTAATTTCTTCAAATGCAGTATTAACATCTGTGAAACCAGTATTAATTCCTTTACCAGTACTACCTTCATCGGCATCCAATTTCCTCCTCAATCCAGTCTTAACTTTCCTTGTGTAGGTCTTGGTTCTTTGAGTAAGGACTTTAGCTAGAGTTTCAGCTGCTTCTAATCCTTCAGGACTAAAATCTGCCTCCCCTGAAGTTTTTCCTTGTGTGGGAGTCTTAAAATCCCCTAAAGGTTTAGTCACTCTTACCCTATTAAAGATATAGCAAGCAGTACTAACTACTTCTGCCCAAAAAGTAGTTAGTAAAAGTGAGTATGCTAGCATAGTCCTAGCTGCCTCAATTAGGGTCATGTTCATTCTTTCAGTAACTCCATTCTGCTGTGGAGTTCTGGCATTGCTATACTCTTGTTTTATTCCCTTGTTTCCACAAAATTCAAGCATATCCCTATTCTTAAATTCAGTGCCATTATCTGATCTAATGATTTTAACCCTATGATTAAGCTGGTTTTCAATTTGTCTAATGAAGTTCTGAAGGATGCCACTAGTTTCATCCTTAGTAGCCAAGAAGAATACCTAACTAAATCAGTTATGTAGCCTTTGCTACCTCCAAAGGTAACAGACCCCCTTTTGCATTCTTCAAAATCATCCATGTGATCCTTGTTACCAGTTATGTGCCCTGACCATCCACTATCAAATATACCTCTATCCTCCATGTTCTTGAGTGGATGATCCTGCACATGAAAAAGAGAAATTAGTTTCTCTTAGGGACCCAAGCCTTTTCAGGCTTGGGTCTGCCTTGTGGACCTTTAGCATTTACAGTTCGAACAAAATTGGATCCACTATTACAATTGGAGTTTGGTCTAGTGTTCCTCCAATTATAACCTGCTGAGGTCTTAACAGCAGTGCCCCAATTTCCCTTTACAGCATGAGAATAAGGCATTTTTGCTGTATTTCTAACAATGGGTCTTCTCACAGGTGAATGTGATTTTGAAAAATTACTTCTTTGATTAAACTTATTCACCTAGGGTCTTACAGGACTAAAACTGTTTAAGTTACTGGTAGGTACTGGTTGTTTAGGTCTAACAGTATTAACATTAGTCCTGACAGAATTAACATTTTGCCTAACAATATTAACATTAGGCCTAACAGAATTACTGTTTGGCCTAACAGCATTGAGTTGTACTGGTCTAGGTACAAAGTGATTATCATGATTAACCCTGTTTGCATTGTTCCATACTAGTTTTGCCACCCCATTACCAGTATTAAAAACCCTTTGTTTCTTAACCTCAGCCTCTCTTGGGATTTTCTTTTCATAAAAGTCACAATCTCTGATCAAATGACTTATGCTGCCACAAACAAAACACTTTTTCTTGATGAAAGAGTAACCTTCCCCTAGTTCTCTTTCCATCATTTCATTCCAATTCTTTCTGTTAACTTTAGGTGTCTCTTGATTTTTCATTGGTTGCCTAAGAGTTTTTACGTATGTTACACAACTAGGTTCAACTTCTTTTGGTTTTGGTTCAGACGTGACTTTTTCATTAGTTGTAACAGACTTAGACTCAGACACCTCTTTTGGTACACTTATAATTTCTTATTCAAACTCAACAGAGTGCTCAGAGGAATTTCCAAAAGATCATGCACTGTCATTTGATTGACAGGTAGAATACTCATTGAATTTGTCATCTGAGACACTAGTTTTATGCTTTTGAGGTCCCTTTTTACCATAAACATACAAAGATTCATCAATTTCCTATTGTGGTTTAGGAGTATAGTCCCCAGTTAAGGGATGTGGAACTCCTTTCAAATTATCAGTCTTTGAAAATCTATTGTACAAAGGTTTTTTGAAGAATCCTTCCATGAACCTACTGTTTTCTACAATTGTTCCTTTTCTTTTACAGCTTTCATTCCTATTCTCCTATATTTTTTAAGCTTTTCATCTTTTTCATATAATTCATTTGCCTGAAATGTAAGCTGTTCATTTAGAGATAATTGTTGCTTTTGAAAAGTAACAATTTGAGCTTCTAATTTCTTAACAGCTTAATTATAGGCAAGTATTTTTGCTTCTTGTTCACCTAACTGATTAGTTTGTTCATCACATAGTGTTTTAAGTTTATTATATGAATCAATGCAAGTTTTAGAACATAATGATACCTAATTATTTAAGCTGATTGCCATGAGTGCATGATTTGTCTCTATTTCTTCTATTGTATGTTCTTCCCAATTGACAACACCATCATCCATAGTCAGCAAACAGTTCTGATTCTGCTCTTTCTTTCCAGCTCCTTGATCTTGATAAAATGAGTCTCTCTTCTTTCCATCATTTGTCCCCTTAGATGTACCTTCCCTAGCAAAATGACCAGTGTTGTGACATTTGAAACATTCAAGCTTCTTTTTGTTAAAACTAACAGGTTTGTTTCCATCAATCCGGACTCTCCTTCCAGTTTTCTTGTAAAACTTCTTCATTCGAATAGCAATCATTGCTATCTGCCAGTTTATGCCCATCTCTTCAATGTCCAAATCATCAATCTGTTCTAGGTCTTCATGAAGCAAGTCCAAATCTTCTGATTGTTTGACAAAGAGTGAATAAATAACTTCATCAACAAAACCAGCAGGAACTTCTCTTTCTGGAATATTGTTTGAAGAAGTAGAAGGAGTGTAAGTACTGTAGGCACCAGTATGACCAGACTTAACCTTGTTAGTGCTGCTCTTGCTGTGTGAAACAAAAGCAACATTTTGAGCACTTGCAGATGATTTTGAGGTACTTGTGAGTTCCTGCTCAAAGACCCTAAGGTTATTATACAAGTCATCAATGGATAAAATGTCAACATCTGGTTTGGTTCTCATTGTCATTACCAGATTTGACCAAGCTGGGGGTAAAGATCTGAGAAACTTATGATTTGCATCCTCAGTTGATACTTCAGCACCAAGAGCTTCCAATTGTGAGAGTAGTTGTTGGAATCTGTCATATCCCTTTTCTAACCCTTCTGAACTTGATATAGTAAATGCTTCAAAGTGTTGTTTTAAAACAGCTTTCTGTATCTTCTTTGAATTTGCATTACAACCAAACCTAGTCCTTATTGCTTCCCAAATTTCTTTTGCATCGTCCATTCTATGAAATCTTCTCAGATGTTCCTTAGGAATGGCCATAGGTAAGATGGTTCTTGCCTTCCTTTCCTTTTCAACCGCATGAATTTCTGCAGCAGATACTGGTGGAAGTACTCTAATAACACCATCTTTTCCAGTTGAAATTCTCTTCTTAGAATTTCCATTCTGAATTACCTTCCAAACATCATTGTCAATATATTCAAGGAAATGCTCCATCTCCATTGCCCATATATCATACTCCTCCTTCTTTAGAATTAGGAGTTTAATATTTGAGATAGTGGTTGTTGAAGGAATGAGTTGTTGTTGTTGTTTTGGTTTATTGGATGCAGTACCATTGTCTGATGCATCTTCATGGAATGATGCTTCATCATCACTAAGATGTTGAGAGAAAACATCATTAGCAGGTTGAGACATTTTTGTAGATCTGAAAGTGATTGTTTGTGATTCTTGTGATTCTTCTTACTCAGAGTCCCTCTAGAGGCTCTGATACCACTTGTAGGTCCAAAGTCTTGGATCTGTTTAGCCTTTTGTAAGACAATATCTAACTTGAATAAATCCAAATCAACTATATGAGAGACAATAACTATGAATACTATGTGCTAATGCGAAATCTTAACACAAGTACTAAGAAGAACACAATGTAATACTTTGTTATTCGCTATTAATTTCTATTAGGATTCTATTTGTAAAACATTATGCCGTAGGGTTCCTTTTATACACCAAGGAAACCCTAATTGGCTTTACAAACGTGTGAAAGGATAATGCATATCCTTTCCTAAGATATCTCTATAATGCATAATGCATATCCTTTCCTAAGATATCTCTAAGATAACTATCCTGTTACATAAACAGACTTCACTAGATAAGACCAGTACTAACTATAGTACTGTCAGACTTAACTTAGTACTGGCAGACTTAACTTAGTACTGGCAGACTTAACTATGTCTACCAGACTTAACTCTATAACTACCAGACTTAAGTCTGTTTACAATAATTCCTAACAATCCTCCCCTAACTTGATCTTCACTTGTGAACTTCAAGTTTCTTTGAGTATCTTCATTATGAGCTTCCTGAGGATGTTGTGAGCATTATCTTTGGAATTATTCTTGAACTGCAACATGCTGATTGTCTTGTATAAGCAGTTTCTTGATTTCTATCAGCAACTCTTTAAATCATCACTACTTGATATTTGCAGCATCTAATCTTTTAAACATCATGACCAACACTTCACAGCTACATGTACTATCTCTTCAGCAACATACGATCATTTCAGCAACAGATAAGCAGCAACATTGACTATATGTACATCAGATCATAAAGTTTCAGTCTATTCTCATCACTTCCAGGTGTGTTAACTCCTGAGAGAGGTGAATCATTGAAAATTTAAATGGATTTGATGTCTCTTTACCAGTTAGCCATTAACTCTGGAGTAGCCAATGTTTGGTTTATAAACCATGGTACATTGATAACCATTTCAACTCTTAGTACGTGAAACATGGTGAGTTGAATTACCATATGATTTTTAGCAAATCATCAGCTATCAACGGATTTGATGAAGCCTTTACCAAGTAACCGTTTGCTCTTGGGCTAGCTAATCCTTTGGTGGAATCATGGCATCACCCTGGTGGACTAGTAACCAGTTCAACTTTTTGAACGTGAATCATTGGTAAGTTGAGTACCATCCAGTTTTTGGTAAACTGTCAACCATATAAATGGATTTTCCACAGCCTTTACCACAAGCCATAATCTTGTGGGCTAGCCAACTCTTTACAAACACAGATATGGTGAGTTGATAACCATACAGCTTATTGGCAAGCTGTTAACCATATAAACGGATTTGAGAAATACTTTTCCACAAGTCGTACCCCTGTGGTCAAGTCAGTTCTTAATGCTGGTTAGGCATGGTGAACTGAACACCATTTGTTGTGTTAGTGCAAAGCACCTCCACCAAGTGTTATTCTTCTCAACTCCATTTCACACATTCAGCTCTCCAATCCATATACCAAAGCACTGAAATTTCTTTCAAACATACACCAAAATTATTGCTGTTGAGCTTGTCTTTCAATGAACTTCAAAAGTTGATAGCACACCTCATATTTTCTATCTCCTATAAGTTTCTTTTCAAGCATAGCTTGACAAACTCTAGATGGTAATGGATACTTAACTTCAGTCAGCATATAAATGTGTGCAGCCTCCAAAGTTAAACAATGAATAGCACAACTTCAGTTCGACTTTAATCCATGCTCCATTCCTTCTTGCAATCTAAGTATATCTTGGACATGTTAAGCCACACACAAAACAGACTACAAAACTATTCGAAAACGCTATGCTACTAGATCTATTATATTCTAATAACTACTAGAATGTATATAACCTATCATAATTAATTCTACTAACTAGTATTACTAGATGACAAACTATACATTTAATCTTCCCCTTAAATGTAGCTATGGATTTATCATACCACTATTAACCACTAAGAAATTGAACCTTGGTCCATCAAAAGCTTTGGTCAATAGGTCAGCTACATTGAAGTCTGTGTGAATTTTCTCCACCCTAATGAGCTTCTTCTCATAAGAATCTCGTATAAAGTAGTGTCTAATCTCTATGTGCTTTGTCTTTGAGTGATACACCAGATTCTTTACAATGCAGATTGTGCTTTCATTATCAATGTGGATTTTGGTATTCATGAAATTGAAACCATAGTCCAGCATGTGCGCTGAGCATCCACTATCAAATATACCTCTGTCCTCCATGTTCTTGAGTGGATGATCCTGCACATGAAAAAGAGAAAATAGTTTCTCTTAGGGACCCAGACCTTTTCAGGCTTGGGTCTGCCTTGTGGTCCTTTACCATTTACAGTTCGAACAAAATTGGATCCACTATTATAATTGGAGTTTGGTCTTGTGTTCCTCTAATTATAACCTGCTGAGGTCTTAACAGCAGTGCCCCAATTTCCCTTTACAGCATGAGAATAAGTCATTTTTGCTGTATTTCTAACAATGGGTCTTCTCACAAGTGAATGTGATTTTAAAAAATGACTTCTTTGATTAACTTTATTCACATGGGGTCTTACAGGACTAAAACTGTTTGAGTTACTAATAGGTACTGGTTGTTTAGCTTTAACAGTATTAATATTAAAACTACCAGTATTAACATTAGACCTGACAAAATTAACATTTTGCCTAACAGAATTAACATTTGCCCTAACAGAATTAACATTTGCCCTAACAGAATTAACATTTGCCCTACTAATATTAAGTTGTACTGGTCTAGGTACAAAGTGATTAGCATGATTAACCCTGTTTGCATTGTTTCATACTGGTTTTGCCACCCCATTACCAGTATTAAAAACCCTTTGTTTCTTAAGCTCGGCCTCTCTTGCCATTTTCTTTTC
>BQNB010019046.1:0-14564 GCA_026074375.1 Tanacetum coccineum
AAGAACTTGCACCAGTAATAGCATTCAATGAAATTTGTGGAAATTCTTCATTTTCCAACTCTTTTAATTCCTCTGTGCATTTTTAAATTCCTCCTCCAATTCTTTCATAGGAAATAACATAAGAGAAAACACTTGCCCTTCACATTTGTGACCAGGAGCAAATTTCTTATCACAGTAAAAACACAGATTTTTGGCTCTTTTTTTCTCACTCTCCTTATGAGTTAACTGTTTTCGAACCGGTGTTGGTTCAGCGGTTGGATTAGGCTTCGAATTGCAATTTGTATATGACAAGGTAGCAATAGTGGTTTATTACTACTGGCACTACCACTACTCATTCGAAATCCACCTATATGATGACTCCCTAAAGGCTTGTCCTTCTTATTAATAGCCTCTAAGGTTGCTTGTCTTTCTTATTAATAGCCTTTAAGGTTGCTTCTTGTAGGTTGGTTAAACAATATACATCAAAGAGTGTTTTTGGCTTAAACAGTCGCACACCCATTTCTAGTTTAGTAGGCAAACCCTCTAAATACAAACTAAGAGCATGATCTTTACTTACATCTACTCTACACAGTAGTGTGTCAAACAAGTCTTGCTTTAGCAGTCTTTTCATATTTAGCATTTTTTAAAGCAGCCATCGGGTCTTCAATAACTGAACCAGATCTTTGAATGATTGCCTCTTTATACTTATCCCAACCCTCATTTTCACCCCTATTCTTAACACATTATGTATGCCATAGTAATGCTTTATCAGAAAGGTAAACTGAGACAATTCATACCTTTTCCCTTGGTGGTGTATAGTCAATCAAGAAAAACTGTTCACACCTGAATACCTACCTACCACCTGACATCATCTCCATGGAATTTTGGAAACTCAAATTTAGCCGATCTTCCAAACTGTTTTGCTTGTCTTTCAGTGCCATGGTTTACCACTTGATTTGTTTGAATGCTCAAAGTTATGATTGTACTATTCATGGCTGCCAAAAATGGTCTGATCTCAGTCATTGCATCATCCACGTACGGTTTAGTAACAATGTCCTCACCATTTTTGCTACCCGAAGTAAGTCTTGATGAAGGTGCCATCATAACTAAATTTGTTGCCAATCTTATCACGAATGAGGAACAATTCCTAAATAACGAATGATGTGCAATTCCTAAATCACGAATGAGGTGCAATTCCTAAATCACGAATGAGGTGCAATTCTTAAATCACGAATGAGGAGAATACCGAATTCGTAATTTTCCGAAATCACAATGATCGAATTCTCAATTTTGAATTACCGAATTCGTAAATTTGCAAAAATTCCGAAAACGCCAAATACCGAATTCATAATGTTTATTGTACCGAATTCACAAAAAATATGACTATACCGAATTCGGAACACAAAGGAAATTCCGAAATCACTAATTACAAAGAAAATTCCGAATTTGCAATTAACTGAAATCACAAGGGACTGAATGCACAAATATACCAAAATTCTTAATCACAAATATTAAAACACCGATATAGTGATGTCAAACTAACAGAATACACCGATTTGGAGTTTGAACAACTATATCGTATAATAAAATTCCAATTTTTCGGCATACACCGAATTTGAAATCAAGTTTTATGAATACGTAAATCGAGGAAGAGACCATATTCAAGAACAATCACTGATTTCACAGAATTCGATGTTTGTTACCGAAATCGATCGAAATAAACGCTTTCCTTTCACCGAATCCAACACCAAATCGTAAACCGTAATCGCAAATCACACTAAAGGTTTACTTATAATTAGTCTCTCACGTTTAACCTTTAAACGTATAACTAATTATTTAATACTCGTTAACTTTTAACGATAGTTCGTTATACATTTAATATATTACATTAATATATTTACTCGTCATTTAACATATAAACGTGTGCGTCCCCTTAGGCTTGGGAATATTTCCAGACATATATTAATCATATATGATCATAATCCAACAATTAATAGGAAATTGTACTACACATCTGTTACAATAAGTACCTAGTTGTTACAAGAAGAATTAGAGAGTGGTGTTTATATGTGGAATGGAAAGGAAAGACTTGTGGTGTACTTGGTGGTTGACTTGTGTTGATTTCTGAAATGAATCCTATCACATCGCCTCACCAGATTGAATCAATTAATCCTAATCCTAAATCCGATCGATCCATCATCTCACCAGTTAGGGGCGGATTCAGAAATTTTTATTCGAGAGGGCACTTTTTGATAATTTTTAGGATCTACGCTACAAATTGGTTCTTAGAGAAGGCAAATTACCAAAAAAAACTCAGATATTTTAAAAATTTTACACTACAATTTTTTCGCTAGGGGGGAAGGCACTTGCCCCCACCCGCTCCCTATCTCCGCCCCTGTCACCAGTTAAAAAATGATCAGTCAAACGAGCCGGTGAACCAATCGCTAACACAATCGAAACTTCAATTCAATTCACTTTAAACGAATCTTTCTAATCCGATCAAACTATCATCTTCCTAATCGTAATTTTTATTAATAAAACACGAACAAAGTAACACATTTTTTATTTATTTATTATAAAATTTCGGTCAACATAAGTCAAACGGTTAATATAATAATAATAACACACAAGTAGGACATAGACACGTTGGACATTTGAAAAAGTAACAATTACTACTACTGCAACTGAAATTAACCAAAATATAACACAAAACAAAAAATGTATATTTCATTGAATATTACTTACTCTTGATCGATAACAACACATTACTATTAGTATCTATATCTCATCATTGAATACTACTACTACCAAATCGTACAATACAGAACTAGATAGAGTAGAGTGCTCTCCATTCATTTGCACTTATTATTAACGAAACTAAACGAAATCAAACGGTGTTAGCAGCAGTGATGGTGATGGATTCATTTTCAGTTGAAGAATTCTCTTCAGGAGCATCATTCTCTTCTTCATTAATGACAACACCTTCATTATCTTCTTCATTAACAACAGTAGCAACATTCTCTTCTTCATTCACGAAAGCAGCAACATTCTATTCTTCATCAACAATATCTGTCACTTGAAGCTTGGTTTGGTAATGAACTTGGTATAAAGCTACCTGATGCAGACAATTCTCGAACGAAGTTGATAATCCAGATCGATGTGTTTGGCACGTTTGTGAGAAACTTGATTTTGAGACATAAACAAAGCACTTTTATTGTCACACAAAAGTGTCAGTCGATCCGGTGGTAGAGCATGAAGTTCTCGAAGCAAATGTGTAATCCAAATGATCTCTGCAGCGGTGTTTGCCATGGCACGATATTCTGATTCGCAACTAGATCGAGAAACAGTTGGTTGTTTCTTGGCACTAATATGAACCCAAATACAAAGTTGCCTCGAGAATATGGAATATCATCCATAAGTGGACTGACGAGTTTCCGATACAAAAACGAGCCCAATCCCATCCGATTTAGCCCTAGATAAGTTGAATGTGGTCGCCGATAAATGAGACCCCATATGTAATTGTAAACCCTTGACATAATCGTAGAATGCGTTTGAACAGATTGAAAATGACTATCGGTTGGAGCATGAAGGAACTGACTAGCTTGATTTACCGCATAAGATAAATCAGGCCTAGTGATGGTGAGGTATTGCAAAGCTCCCACTAGAGATCGATAAAGAGTAGGATTAGCGAAAAGAGATCCACCTGTCACAAACACTTCATTAGCAGCCAAGGGAGTAGACACGGGTTTTGAATCCAGCAATGCAGCCCTAGTAAGAACATCTGTGGCATATTTGGCTTGACTAAGGAAAAGCCCATCGTATTAACTTACTTCAAGGCAAGAAAATAGCTAAGGTCACCCAAGGTCTTTTAGTGGCAACTCCACAAAATAAAAACTCCTGAAAAAGTACTAGTGTAAATGAGTGAGCAAGATTCATTTTGCCTATGAGGATTAAGTCACAATCATCACGAGCAAATACATGATCCACAGTCCTTTGTGAAAACAACTAAGGAAGTGTCGGACTCGACTACAAACATAACCATGAGCAAGTAAAACCAGAACTAAGTCGATGAAACCAAGCTCGTAGAGCATGCTTTAAACCGTAAAGGAGCGCTAGATAATTTTGCATACATGATTTGGAAATAGCGGATCAATCGAGACCTCGAATTTGAGTAAAACCCGTGAGCCACCTCATCGTGCTTTAAACCATTAAAAACCGAGCCGAATCACATGAATATTTGATTTCGATAAAGCCAATTTGAACCAACAATATTAGAAGCAGATGGACGTGGTTACAAGGTCCAAGTAACATTTTGATTTAAAGCCTCCATTTCATCATGCATAGCAGCCATCCATTGAGGATGTTTAGCTGCAGATTTGAATCCCTTTGGCTAAACAAGAGAAAAAAGAGCAACATGTAAAGCATGAGATGTAAGAGATACAAAATCCGGAGAGTGCTTTGTCTTGAAAATTCCTGATTTAGAACGAGTCTTCATCTGGTGAACGGACGAAGGCTCGGTAGGAGCAGTGGCCGGAGGTGCCGGAGGTGCACCATGAGAAGAGACATCATCATTGTCGGTTGGTGGGTTGTCATCTTCAGATGAATACGGTGATGAAGGCGTTGAGTCAGGCTCATGGATTGGTTCAGCAGCAGTTGTTGGAACGGGGCACAACCCATACGGACTCGAAGATGAGGGCCTTGTATCGGTGGGCCGAGATTCAGGAACCGGGGCATCTGATATGGGTGGCCCATCTTCTAGAAAAGTGCACAACTGAAGTGTTGAAAGAGCATTAGAATTAGCGGTGCTAGAAAAAGGAAAAGTTACCTCATCAAACCGTGCATGCCGAGTAATATATATACGAGACGAATCCGGATCAAGGCATTTGTAACCTTTATATTGAGGGTTGTAACCAATAAAAACACAAGGTATACTTCTTGGAGCCAACTTATGAGCTGAATAATCACGTAAATATGGGTAGACAAGACATCCAAAAGCACGAAAAATTTGTGTAGTTTGGCACCATTTGAATATAATAGAATTCAAAAGTAGAGTGATTTACCAAGAATTTAGATATGTAACCGTTTGAGCTGATGTTACGTGGCTGGAAACAAATGCATCTACCCAATACGATGCAGGAACATGAGCATGGAATAGCATAGCCAACCCAGTTCATCAACAAGATGCCGATGTTTACGCTCAGCACGCCCTTTGGTTGAGGTGTGTAAGGACATGATGATCGTGAAGTGTGCCATTGTCTTGCAAAAAAATTTTCCGAACCGTGTGATTCACAAATTCTGTGTCTCGCTGTAGATGGGACACATATTTTGGGTAGTTTATGTTATTGTTGTTGGTTGGTTAGTTGGTGGTGGTTTTTCCCTCCCATCACTTTGAAAAACTTTAATTTTCCTAGATAATTGAGTCTGAACAAGTTTGATAAATGCAGATAAAACCGATAGAAGTCCAGATTGGTTTTAAAAGATAAAACCATGTAAAAACGAGAATAATCATCATAAATATAACTAGTACATAGTAACCTTCTGAAAAAACATTGCAGGACCCCAATAAATCACAATGAATAAATCTAATGGATATGAAGATCGTTTAGAATTAAAGTTTCAAAGGGTAAACGTTTGCATTTTGGAGAGTTACAAGGTTTGCAAATATTCGTTTAGGTAGTATAGGAAGTAACATCTAAAACACCCAATTTATTAAAGTGAAATAACATCAAAAGAAACATGTCCCTAAAAACGATTATGCCATAATTCAAAAGAAGCTTTTAGTTGAGACACCAACAGTGCCGCCAAAGGCCATTGGAGTATCTCCGAACACTAAAGCCCATCTTTCACATAGTCCTTGTGCTATTACCGTTTTGGTTCCCTGTCCTGATTAAAAAATGGTTGAGAGAAAAGAACATCAACCGGATGATCCATGGTAAGTTTGCTTATCGACAGGAGATTTTTGGTTAATTTAGGAATGACCAAAACATCACGAAGCAATATTTTATTTGAAACCATAGATTGACCAATATGAGAAACAGGTAAAGCATCACCATTACCGAAAAAAACACGCATATTACCCGAATGAGGAGCTGAATGCGAGACATTATCCGGAGAGGAGGTCATGTGAGCCGTGGCACCTGAATCGACGTACCAATCCGGGTGCCCTTGAGTAACATGGCACTGAGAGGTGAAGGCTTGTGCTAAGTTTGCATCTGATGTAGCAGCATTCGAGGCATAAGTATGAAGAGATGGACAAGAGGAGGCATAGTGCCCATTGGTGCGACATAACTGGCAGTGAGGGGGACGCCTGCCCCCACGTCCTCTACCCCCATTTGAGTTACTAGCGCGACCACCCCCTCGAGAGTAGTTTTGTTGGCGTTGTTGACGTCCCTGTGAAGATCTAGAACCGCTTTGTTGAGAAAAGAAAGCAGCAGGAGGTGTGGCCGAACCATGAAGAGATTTGAGAAACATCTCATGACTTTCCGCTTGAGATAACAAGTCACGAAAAGTTGTAAAGGGTTTGGTCGTGCGAATGGCAGTGGAGAAGGTTTCAAACGAGGCTCCTAAACCACAAACGAACCAATGAAGCTTGTCCATTTCATCTACAGGTTGTCCAATAGCAGCAAGTTTGTCACAAATACCTTTGAATTGACGACCATAATCAGAAACCGTGGAGGTGCCTTTTGATAGATTGCGAAGGGAATCACGCAGAGAATGGATCCTTTCAACAGAAGAGTTGCTGTAGGCAGTCTCTAAAGCAGTCCAGATTGCATGAGCCGTGGTAAGGCCCAAGACTTCAGCAGCAGCTTCCTCGGTTAGGGAGGAATTGAGAAGGATGACTGCTCGTTGATCAAAATCATTCCAAGTAGTGAAGGCTGGATTTGGAATGGATTGATCACCAGACGTGATGGTAGCCGACGGGGCAGTAGTACCATCAATATGATTTGTAAGCTTCTGGTAGGAGAGGAGAGGAAGCATTTGATTTTTCCATAGAAGATAGTTGGTGGAAGACAACTTGATAGGGATCATATGGAGGAGGGTATTCATGGGGAAGGTGTTGTCTTGAGAGGTCGACATGAGGAGGTACCAGGAAAAAAATTACAGTGGTTTTAGGGTTAGGAAAAAGAGACTGAGAGGGGAGAAAAGTTAGGCTGATACCATATAATGAATATTGAATTAACCACACATCTAATGGTGTGATGTATCTATATTTATAATGACAAGAATACAAGATAATCAACTCCTATAATTGTGGAGTGATAAGTACAAATATATTTAGTCAATATTATCTAATACTACCAAATCGTACAATACAGAACTAGATAGAGTAGAGTGCTCTCCATTCATTTGCACTTATTATTAACGAAACTAAACGAAATCAAACGGTGTTAGCAGCAGTGATGGTGATGGATTCATTTTCAGTTGAAGAATTCTCTTCAGGAGCATCATTCTCTTCTTCATTAATGACAACACCTTCATTATCTTCTTCATTAACAACAGTAGCAACATTCTCTTCTTCATTCACGAAAGCAGCAACATTCTCTTCTTCATCAATGAAAACAGCAACATTCTCTTCTTCATTAACAACATCAACAACATTCTCTTCACCACCACGGCGTCCTCCTCCACCACTCCTTTAAGACGTGCATGTGCAACTTCTAGCCTACCGACGCTGCTATTAGCACGGTTAATACATTCGAACATCTCATGTTTCTGAACCTTCTGCAGTGATTTACTGTGAAAATCATAGTTCCCTCAATTGTAGGTCATGATTGATTGATTTGAGAATTTGAATGGTAAGAAATGCGGGAATAGAACTGGTATTCATAGACGGTTGGACATGCATGATGATGATGATGAAATGGGCTACTTTGATCCATTCAATATCTATTATTGTTATTCAGCCCAACCTATTATTACTTTTCTTCCTCTAATAAAACTATTCATTTTTCTTACAAGATATACACTACTCTTTACGTCCCAAAACTATTGTCCCTCGACAAAAAATACACAGTTTAAAAAAAATGCATTTATTACTGCTTTCTCTTTCTTACTTTTTAACAGAATGACAGTTTTACCCTTAGCTAATTAATTAAAGTCTTCTTTAAAGTTTGTAATTATAATTTCAAACAAGGGTAATATAGTAAACTTGATCAAACTTCTTTATCTATTTTTAGTAATAGACAATTAAATTGAGACATAAAAAAACATGAACAATAAAAATAAGACGGAGGAAATACTATCTTTTTACCTACTATGTAGTATTACAAGTATAAATATGTAAGTAAAATAATTTACTTTAATTTTTTTATCAAAATATATTTGTACAAATATTTAGTTCCAACCATATTTCGAAAGCCTAAATAATATGTGCATCAATGTTCGTATGAATATGCAAGTTGCACAACTTATCCGAATCAAAATAACTTTTTTTTACTATCCCCGTTCCATAACGGCTCATGTTATTCCGCTTTATAAGTTTAACTTCTCGTGCACGGATCTAAAAAGTTAAATATGACTAAAATTAGTGTTAACTGAGATATAAATATCAAAATGAAGGCACGAGCTCGCGGATTATTTTGCAATGAATTTAAATACCCGATATTTTAAATATAGTAACGATGCATTCCTCTTTAAAGCTTATATAAGGATACCCGGAAATAAAAATCTTCGAGGATTATTACGTACCATTAACCACGCATAAGGTATTAAACATGATAACAATATTTATATTTAAACAACATCAACCTCAATATCATGTCAGTGAAACTACATGCATGTTACTTTTACCAACACATATCCATTTTCGACAAATTACATAGTAGGTGACTATTGTTTCCGCAATATCGACTAACAATATTTACTTTCACGGCAACTACATGCATGTTACTTTTACCAACACATATCCATTTTCGACAAATTACATAGTAGGTAACTATTGTTTCCGCAATATCGTGCGAGTATATTGCTAGTATTATTTTATATATATTGCTAGTATTATTTTATGAGCATTTTATAAGTTATGAATATTGAGCTAGTAATCTCACGACCATGTTCATAACTTATAAACTGCTCATAAAATAATAACAAGGTACTCACACGATACTGCGGGGACAATAATCACCTATTATCTAATCTGTCGAAAATGATATGTGTCTTGGTAAAAGTAACATGCATGTAGTTGTCGTGAAACTAAATATTGTTAGTTAATATCCTAATTAAACCACATTAAAAAGCGCCACCCCTCTCATTAGCCTAACCATTTCATACTTATTTTAAGCTAATGCTAAAGGCGTGCCTACTATGCGTCAATTCTCATTTGTTTTTGGTTTCTGGCTTCAAACTACAGCCGTCCGATGAAGTTTAATAACCTAGTGGTAAAATTTAAAAACATGTTTTTTTTCATTGGCATTGAAGTATGTGTGTCAACTATAATTAGATTATGGTTTTTTTTATATATCGATTAAATGATACATCTAATATTCCTCAAGTTTAAATAAATCTTCTATTCTTCTAAGTGTAAATATTGAGTTTTGAAGATGATTCATGAAGTTCTAATTACTTTTTTTTATATAAGTTATAAGATGTCATGCAAGATTTGCTTAAAATATATATATATCAGCTAATAATGTTTACTTTTCTAAAACAATCTATAACGTTTACTCCCTCAAAAAAAATCCCAACTAAAAATATGGTTTTTTCATGAGATATGCGTTTGCTTTTTCAAAACAATCTATCATTCAATAAATATATAGTTTAAAATCATAAATATTAAAAACAAATGAGTTAAAGTGAAACTTTCATAAGAAACATGATTTGAGAAAGAGTTAAAATTATGAAATGGTAAAGTTTAAATTTTGTCTCAAGTTAGTCACTTTAACGGGGTGTTTCTTTTCTTCTTAGTGGAGAAGAAAAGTGAGCTCAAACCCTTAATGCCTCTTAATTGGGAGAGACGTTAATCTTTCATCTCCCGTTTAAGAGGCTAATTAAAAGGTTCAAGTGGAACCACTTAATTTGATAAATACCTCCTAAGTTTTTTTAATCTTATAAATCACTCAAAGTTTCAAAAGAGTTTTATTGTTGTGAAACTTTTATGCTTGAGTGACTAAAATCTAAAATGAAAATACTTATCAAAGTTGATTATTATTTTATGACTTATATTTCTTTTCATTTATGCATAAATTGATTACATTTATGGATCTCTGTTTTTAAAATTAACGAGGTTTGTAACCCGCACTTCGTCGCGGCGCGCGGGTTTTTTTTTTAAAAATGAGGGTAGTTTTTTGTAATTTTACGCATAGTGCAAGGGACATTTTGTAAATACCCGAGGGGCTACGAAGCGCGAGGTTTTGCTTTAAAGATTGACTTTGTAATGGAACGATTATTCATGACAAACAAATAGACTTATATTCATCAAAACAACACTCAAACAAACAAATAAACTTATCTCGCCTTATTTAAGAATAAGCATTCACGTATGCATCAAAACAACATACTCAAAGATCCGCAACATGTTTCAGCCCCTTATTTCCCCTACTTTATCAAGATCCCCTAAACGAAGCAATCTGAGGTGTAGTGGCTGGGATATCTGCACATCACATGTACATAACACATACAGTTATGTCTTGACTACAAATCTTATTAGTAACCAATCGAAACCATGTATAAGGGCATATCTGGCATTTTTGCGCGTACTAAGTTTTTTTACACTAATAAAAATGGATAAGCAACTGCTAAAAGGGCATAAGTTTTGGCACCTAAAAATCATTTGCCTAGTAATATGATGTTAGAATACGGTGAACTATTGAATTGTCAAGCTTTTATGTAATCAGCTTACATCTGTGCACTTGAACTCGACCATCTTGATCCACTAAATAGCAATAATATATATATAGGGTATACTAGCCTTTATTTATTAAAAGTTGAGTAGCGGCATGTTCATTGATTAATATAACATGTGTTTAAATCACGGTGCAATTTTTAACAGTAATTTATCTCGAAAAGGTTTCAATAGTTACATGATACTTAGCTGCAAAAACAACACCTATGAGATATCCATGTTAATCACATATTACACAAATCCGAACAGCATACTAATCCCACATGTACCATATACTAAATATATCTAAAGCCAGCCAAATACCTATATGCTTCAAAACACTTCCATTTACATAGTTACACCTAAACTCTTACAATGCCTCTTTCTTCGGTCTGGTTTTTCACTTTCTTGCAACGCGTTAAATTTGTCGCCATTTTGAATTAATCTGTCAACAATAAATAAAAAGAATTTAAGCAAAGACAAACCTTTTGATTTTCATGAATCGAGCCATCATTAAAGGCATGATAATTATAAAAAGTCTACTTAAAGATAAAAACAGATTCAGATCTTTAACAATTTCACATACCTGACTCCACCGCCTTTTTATTTCATCTCTAAGCTGCTTAAATAAGCAATCGCAATCAACTCATAACATTGTTTATAAGGAGAAGCTAAAATACCTACTTGTAATCTCGTATTAACAACCCACAATGGATTTGCCACGATTGATGACGCGGCACCAGCACCTAGAAACTAATTATAAGCTCGCCAAAATGTACCAGTCTGATGTTTCTGGTCGGTATACTCTTTCAATAAATCACCGTCTACGCTATGTTGATGTTTCCTGATTTCCAGTGCGTAGCTACTGTGTCCAAATTTTTCCTAAATCATACTTTTTGAGGTGAGAAAGAGTTGTATATTTCAAGTAATGTATGTAATTCAAAAAGGTTGAGAAAGAGTTGTAAAAGTCAAGTCAGGATGTATTTCTATTTCTAAAAGCTAAATGGCCTGCAGCAAAAGGGTGGGATTTGTTTTTTGAATCAATTTAGGCAAAATAAAATTTATCAGTCGTAAACACTTTTAGTGGAACAACTAATAGTTAAGTTCAAAGGAGTCACAGGTAACTCATATAACTTAAGGTGCGCCACACTACATCTAAACTCAGGCGACAAAAGGTGACTCAAAAGCCATTTACTGACTCAAGTACATAGATCAAACGAATCAAAGAGATTCAACTCATTATGTATAAGTCGAGCTTTTTCTACTACAATCTACTAATTAGCATATGCAAATCAATAACTACCCATATTTTGTACATATACTGTGTAAAATAAGTCGATAGTTTTCGGTATTCATTCATTAGCATCATGTTAATCTATCACTTTGTAGAGTAAAAACGAAATAATCTACCTTAGAACAGACCATATAATAAACAACAATAAAAATGCAGGGGATAAATTTATAACTCACCAATAGGATTAGCCTTGCCACCATACCCATGAACTCTCACCACATGCCCTGCAGCGAATCTCTAATCATCAAAACTGTAACACAGTAAAACATTTCACTTAAAAAATAAAATAATAGTGCCAAAAGTAAATTAGAAACAAACATCTTAAAAAACCCTTATCTGCAAGCAGCATGACCAATAAAACGAAATTTTTGGCTACTTTTATCATTGTTGCTTCCTACTCTTCTTTCGTATTTCTTTAGCCATTACACCGTCCCTTTACTGCACTCTTTCGCCTTCTCAGCCACCTGGCATGTGACATGCCCGCGCCCTCTTTTACATTTTTTTAACAGTGCTCTAATTTATTTGTCGATGGCTCCAGCAAATCATAAGTCACGACAGTAATAAATAAGGCTCGGGTTTACGAATATGGTAGCGGTATTAACACCCGCCATGGTTGCAATCACACTGTCAGTGTGACCGCCAAGCCAAGACACGGGGCTCTGTAAGCCACACACAGTAAACTAACTTGTTATGAGTGAAACACATATGACACAGGTGTAGAGAAACCCCGGGACATTATAGTACGACCCAAAGAAGGACGGGCCGGGCCAGTTTTTTGCATTAACTGCATTTAAGGCAACAATTCTGCCTTTTAATATAAAGGTATCTATTGATCACGGCCGCATGCTACTACCAATGCAGCATATGTGTCTATAACAATCGACAAAGAGGGTAAGTATGAGGCTCAGATAGGGTAGTAATCGAGAAAAAGAGGATACGCCCGACATGGCTGCAAACCTAATAGGTTTCCCCGCCAAGTTGCGAACAATCTCAGCTTTAACCAAACCTATTTAAACTCATCACAGCCTCGTTAACAGTGGTTGCACAGCATCACAAGTATAGCTCATATTTCTCATGAAATCGAAACTGATAAAAAATGCACCATGGCTGCGAGTCTAAAAGAACTCACCCTGCCACAATGCATATAGACAATGTCACCTTATCCAAGCCATTCAAACTGATGACAACCAATCGAAATAGCTGTCACCATGATTCTTATCACACCCCTTTCACAACGAACGTGCTTTATATCGAAGGCTCAGATCGCACATAGCCTTTTACAATCGATATCACCACAATTATACCTTTATATTAAAGGGAAAGATTGCTGCCTTAAATGCATGTAATGCAGACTTCTCGTGTTGCCCCGCCAAGATACGGCACAATTCCAACCTATGGGCTTGTTTTACAGCCTATGAGCTTATCACCACCGTCACGCACCCGTCACTATCATCACATGCCATGGATAGCCGCAACGAAAAGAGCAGTGGCATCGAAGGAGCATAATCCAAAAGCATAAGCAAGTCAAAACCATAAATCGTGATTGTAAACAGTAACAACAACAACCTCAGCATCAATATCACATCTCAATGGTATCTAATCAAAAATAATTTTTATCACAAATAAAGCCAAACAGCCCTTTTTAGAAACATAAAAAAACATAAACCCAATGAAGATCATAAAATCAAACAATAACAGTTATATACCCTCTTTATCTCAAGCTTAACAAAGGTAAAAAATAGTCACCAAAATAATTGGCAACCAAACACCCAATAATAATTCCACTACCGAAACCATCATCACCAAACAAACCATGCCTCAACTCTTATTGTAGTAACAAAGAAAAGATCACGATCAAAACCAACTCAATTAGATATCGACTTAGCGACAAAAGAGCAGACCATAGGTATAGCTAACACCAACAACAAATCGTAAACCCATTATCTGCTTCTAAAGAAAGAGCAATAAAGGTCGGTAACATTTGTTTTTAGAGAGAGAAAGAACAAAAGTTTCAGAGTCAGGGGTTTTGTTTGGTGAGTGTTGAAAGAGAGAGAATGGTGTTGGTGAAACACGTATCACACACGTGTATACAAACCCCGTGATAAAATTCGGAGTCGGGTTGGGTGTTATTAAACGCATTAATTAAAGACCTCGGGATTATGATCCTGGTCTTTAATATAAAGGTATAATTATACTTATATTATTAACGAGTAAGATCGTTGCCCGAGGTGGCTTTTAATGCTTTGACCCAGCTCCATTTATTTGATCCGCTCCACCCTATCTATCTGCATAACACGTATCTATACACGTGTTTCTCTCATAAAACACACACTGAACACACACACTTAACACATACCTGTATCTCTTCTCTAAAACCCATCGAAGAAGCCATAACTACCACTAATAAAATTTGGGTCTAAGAGTTTGGACAACATCATCTTAAAAACGGATCTAAAAGGTATTGTCCTTTTC
>BQNB010019046.1:17500-67373 GCA_026074375.1 Tanacetum coccineum
AGCATACTTAAGAGGAGAACAATAAAAACATCTATTCACAAATAAAATGGAAAGTTCCTTATTCAATTATTTGTTCTGTAATGAAGAAACACTGGGTTAAATAGCAAGTATATGAATAACAAGAAAAAAAGAACAATCTATCTCTTGCATATGACGCCTTGTCCGTTTAAGCCACTTTGGCACATCAAGCTTGGCAATCCTAAGCTCAAAGAGGAACCGGCTACATGCGCACTACCCTTAAATTTAGCTACGAAACAGTCAATTGCAAACGAATTTGTACTCATGAACTTACTATCTCCACCCATGACAGGCATTAGCACTCCCATTTTCACCTTGCTCACATAGTCATTCCTATACGTCTGTCCCAAAACTCCATCCACTTCGTTACTTAAGGAGAAGAACTTGAACTTGAGATCAAGATGAGCAAAGCAATCCTCGCTGAATGTACCATAGTTATGGACTCTTGATTCTTCTTTTGTTATTGGAACCACCTTGGCGGTGATCTTGAAAAGGTTTTTAACTTCAACAACGACATCGTTAGTATCTTGAGTCCTTGTGATTGACGTTCTGGAATATTCCCATTTGGCGCCTTCGGTTTCTGGAAGAATAATGCTTTTCCCATCATATGTAAGGGAGATACGGTCAATAGCGTCATCCCACGAGGAAGTCTTTTGAGCGCTGATTTGTAGTTTATGGTTGTCAAAGAGAACCCCAATAGATTGGACCCAAGTAAAGTCTCTGCCCATGTTTTTATTCCTCTTGCCAATGAAATGGCCATTTATGTGGAGGTTGTTATCACTAACAAGGCAAAAATCTTTATCCTTCTTTCCATGAAAGTAGAAAGTAATTCCGTCAGCACCGATAAAACGAGGATCTTGACACACTGCTCCAGGCATATCACACTCTGCAATTTACGACACGAAAGTAGAAGTAGTAAGTTGGTTAATTATGTGTACGTAATAGTTACTCGTAACATATCGATGTATATGATGGAACAAAATTTTAGTTATAATTCATAGCATATTTACCAACTCTATTGGAATTTTGGCTATTGTTTATATACTAAATGAAGAAACTAGAGTTGCGAGAAACTTACTGCAAACTGGCTTACAAGAGACGCAATCGACTTCACATTGACCGGGACAAGAAGCAGGACAAGCATGCTCAGATGTGTAACATTTGGGATAGTTCTTGTTTTTGCACTTCAATTTCTTTGGTTTGGAAGGTGGAGAAGGGTACCATGTAGGAGGAGGAGGAGGGGATGGGGGCGTTGTTAGTGAGGGAGTAGCACGAGGTGGTAATGATGGTGTTGGTGGTGGAGGTCTGGACTGAGTTGGTGGGGACTCTGTTGGTGTTGGTGGTGGCGGGGATTCTGTCGAAGATGGTGGAGGTGTGGAATTAGTCGGTGGCGACTCAGTTGGTGGGGACTGTGTTAGTGATGGGTGTTGGGCGGTGGGTCTCGGTGGGTGGGGACTGCTGTTTGGGGGTCGTGGAAGGTGGCGACGCGTTGGTGGAGGAATCTATTGGTGGTGGAGGAGATGGTGACTGATATGGAGGTGATCTATTATGATATTTTTCAAATAGGTACCATGGACAAACTTGAACTCAGTTAAACGGGAACATGGCCATTGTAATCCTCCAACTTGTTTCATTGAATTGATCGATAGGAACATTGTTCTGAAAATATGGAGGATTTATGTAAGAAACTGACAAAAGACCGAAAGAGTAGGCGTGTTTTGACCGAAAATCCAGTGATTGGTTATAAAATAATTCCAATTGCCCCCCACCTCCTCCAACACCACAATATACCAGGCAATAAACCGAAAAGAAGACATGTCTCTCTGTAAATTTAAACTTTTAACCATATGCCGCATTGGATTAACGCGTAGAAGTACAGGATAAGTTACAAGACTAAACAAACTCTTAACGTATCAATTGTCCCCAGCAGAACAAACGAGTAAAACATACACATGTCATAACTACCATGCTTATCTTGGAAGCCATAATAAGCTTTTTAAAACTCACAATAATTTGAAGTAGATTTTTAATACAAAGGTGATGCATTTCTTATCAATACAATTGACTTGTATTAGCAGTGTCTCATGAAATTAATAATTTCATATTTTATTTTATCATAAGTTAAGTTCTGTATACGTCATCTTTTTCATTTCACTTGCTGATCAAAGTCAAAGTGACTCAATCAACAAACTCATGTTTGATGTTTTTCAAATATTTTTTTTATAACTTCATTTGCAGTATTGCTTTTATACATATGGCATTCCTATTCCTTCACTAGCAAGGGAAATATATATAACAAATCCTATATTGTTGTTTGTACGTACTTTTGGCAATACTCCATACTTAATGGTGATAAAAATATGATCGAATGAATATGTAACCATTTCAAATCTAGTGGATTATAATCCTGAACTAAAAATCTACGGAAAGTTTTAAAAAAAAGATGACGATTAGTGTACTTGAAAGCAAATTGGATTTTAAGGCTTATTGATATGTTCATCGAGCGCCATTTATTAACCTCATTTTAGCTTCTTCTTTTTTAGACCGCAATCCATTAAGAGCGTTCTAGCATTATAATAGAGGATCGACTACACAAAGATTACAACAAGGTTTACAAGCGTTCTACTGGATCACGAATCCATTTAATTAAATAGGATAAACTTTTTATTTCTAAGGAAGGATCCAAAGTGGATTGTCCTTTTTATAATATACCCCCCCCCCCCCCCCCCCCCCCCCCCCCCCCCCCACCCCCCCCCCCCCCCCCCTCCCCCCCCCCCCCCCCCCCATCTTATTTATTTCTTTACGTAATACATCCTTCCCGGGAGGTTTTAAATCAAGCGCAAATCCTATGCTTATATCTCCATATGCTCTAAGTTGTTGGTCACTTCAAATTTCTATGCTTCACATACACTAAAATGTATTTATGTTGATAGAAGTGCATAGGTTAAAATCTATTTTTAGTGACACAAAAAAGTGTGTAGTAATGTATTTTGACTTTTTATTACACATTTTGATATAAAAAAGTGTCGTTAAATCTCAGAATTTTATGTTTTTGCTCACACTTTTAAAAGTGTCATTAAAAGGTTAGATCTAGTTACACTTTTTTGATTCATTATTTAAAAACTCATTCACTAAATGTGTATTTTCGTTAGTGTTGTGTAATAGTTTATGTCACTAATTTTTCTCTTTCTATTTTTCGAATATGAAACAGTCACTAGTTAGAAAGCACACAAAAGTCTGTTTTTTACTCGAGGATCAGTCACATAAAGCTCAACAGATTTAGTGAAGCTTTAGGTACTAAACTTTTTATATAATTTAGGCTATATTTTCTGTTTAATTTTGAGCTATATTAACAACATTGTTTGCTGCATTGACAGAATTTAGTTGCCGCATGAGTCGTCATAATTGTGCTAAACACTTGCATATCAATTTTAACTTTATCTCCGTTATCACTTTCTAAAGTTCACGCTTTATCTGGTTTACAGTAATTGATGTGATGATCCATTTTTTGAATTTTGGCCAATATGCGGAAAATTCAGCTGCCGTATAAGGACCATCTTTTGCATAACATTATGTTTCGAATGCATGCTAATTACACCAAAGTGTTTCCATAATGCTAACACTTTATATGTGCATGCGCAAACATAAGTGTTTATAAGACCATTAGCAAATTATTCATTGTTATCAAAAAACATAGTTAAACAGATCGAAGTGTAGTTCCAACTAGTACACCTCCTGATCTCACCATACAACAAACAACTCTGATGTGGGAAAACACTTTTTATGTGTGGAAACAGATGTTAAAAGGACTTTTACTACTGGGAATTGCATACTATATTCCAATAAAAGATAGCACTTACCATGTTATATACTTTAATGTAAATAGAACTACCTTACTACCTACCTAAGAACGGTAATGTTCAATCTAAACTCAATGTGTAGATGCATATAACACGGTCTAAAACTAGACCCAATTCATCAATTCTTTTACCCTTTATTTTATTCAAATACTTTATTTACTAAATACTATTTTCAGAATTAAAACCCAAAAAAAAGTTCAAAACGGGGTAACAATTTGTATCCAGCAGCTTGATTCTAGGATAACCACTGGTGTGTGTTTTACAGCAGCGTTCTGATCTGGTGGTGGAGCGTAATTTATTCCGGAGGAGGAAAGTGGGAAACAGGATCAGGAATGGCGCGGGAGGGAAAATGACGGTATTTTTTTTGCACAGGTTTTTATATCCAAGGCCAATTGTTTGGTTTGTGGGCCAAACCTTCTATGGTTGTTATGGCACCCAATTTGCCTCAATAATTTGTATTGGTGTTCACCAAGTTTGGCAGACGGTATGTTGGGACAGTGCACAGAACTATAGGCAGTAATGGTAGTACAGGAATGAAAAAATACAGCAAAGGTATAAACTTTATTACTTTGAATTGTTTAGTTACAGAATGTTGAAATCCTCATATATATGTATGAAACGGGGGTTGTGATGATCAATGTGACTGTTCATCAAAAGTCATACCCTTTCATATGTAACTGTAATTAACTGTCAACCATATTAACTGTTTTGTCATATGGGTCGAAATTTACATACTTATGACCCATATTAAAAATACTGCAGCCCATTATATTATGTACATTTTTGGGACTGCATAAATATAAAACTAAAGTACTGTTACATAGGATGAATGAAGGTTTATGATCTTGATATCCAACAGTTCCCTCCCAAGATTATAAGCCTTCATGTCTTGATCAATCTTCAAGTGATGATGTTAAGATCTTCACTTGAACTGTCTTTGCTTGATTTTCCTTTGACTGGGATCTTTGATGTAGATGGTTCTTTGTATGATTTGTAATTTCCTTGATTCTTCAGTTTGCTTGGACATTGATATGCATAATGTCCAAAGTTGTGACACCTGTAACATGTGATTTGATCCTCCTCATGATGTGCAGTTTGTTGTTCCTTGCAGTTCTCTTCATCTTCAAGTTTGATGCCAAAATGTTCTATCTTTTCCTTCCCTTTCTGAGAAGCAAGTGGAGCACTTGTCTTACCAAATGACCATTGGTATCACTCCTTGTTAGTCCAAGGATTTCTGCAAGTGCACCAAATTCCTGGCCAAAGTGCACACTGAGGTAGCCTCCCATGCATTCTATGAGTTTGTAAAGGTCAAAAAGGTGTATGGGTATCCCATGTATGATGGGGGGTATTGGACCAGGGAGTTGCCTTTGTAGATAGTGGCTATAAAACCACTTGAGTACTTTCACAAATCTATCCCTGTATAAATCCCATCCCTTGCTTACCACATCATCATTCTTAATTAAGTTTAAGAATCCTACAAACTCCTGAAAGGTGTGAACTTCTGATGGATTCACATCTTCTTCATACCTAGCCATCTCATCTTTCTTTGTATCCTAATTTTGATTCAGGCCTTCAAAGTAATTTTCTATAAAACTGTTTTGCATTTGCCTTAGTTTGTTTAGGTCTATGATGTTCCCTGTTGATTCCTTAAACATATACTCAAGCCTATATCTATCTCCATCTGACACTACTTCAAAACCTTGTTGGTTTAACAAATCTATGGAAAGTATGTTTAGAGAGACTTCAGGTGCAAAGTATACACCTGGTATTAAATAGGCTTGAAAAACAGGTTTGATTATGACCTCTCCCATCCCATATGTGAACAAGAATTTCTTTTGATCTTCTAAATTATTAACCAAGAATTTCTCTTTAATATTGCAAAACATGTTTAAATTAGAAAAAAGATGCTTATCTGATGATTTGCTAAGGTACCAGAAGTCATCCCATGAACCTTGGTCTGTTCCTTTAAGGATTCCATCTGTGTTGAAGTGGATAAATTCTGGATACTTGAGAGTTACTTCTGGTTGTGCAATGTTGTTCTCTTTTTCCTTTTCAAGACTTGCAATTGAGTATTTGCGAGAACTTTCTGCATCATCCATAATCTTTTTAGGGCAGGTTCTAATTAAGTGCCCTTTTTCTCTGCAGTAAAAGCATTTGTTCTTCTCTAGTTTGTCTTGACGAATTGAGGAGTTGAATGCCTCATCTCTTCCAAAAAAAAAAAAAAAAAAAAAAAAAAAAAAAAAAAAAAAAAAAAAAAAAAAAAACAAAAAAAAAAAAAAAAAAAAAAAAAAAAAGTTTTTCTTCTCAGCATACCTTTGCAACTCCTTGTGATTTGCCTTCCACATCTTCCAATCCTTTCTTCCTTTTCCCTCCTAATCTGTTTTTGAAAAAACTCCTGTTGTGACATCTTTCTTGGAGGCTTCCAGGATTTGCTCTGATACCACTGTTGGTTGTGGCCAAACCTTCTATGGTTGTATGGCCAATTAGCCTCCAAATTTGTATTGGTGTTCACCATGGTTTGGCAGACAGGGTGTTTGGGACAGTGCACAGAATAAGGCATAAACTAGGTAGAACATGAATGAAAAATATAGCAAAGGTATAAACTTTATTACTTTGAATTGTTAAGTTACAGAATGTGAAATCCTATATATACTGTATGAAAGGGTGTGATGAAACAATGTGACTGTTCATCAAAAGTCATACCCTTTCATATGTAACTGTAATTAACTTGTTCAACCATATTACATATTAGTATATGGGTCGAAATTTACATACTTATGACCCATATTAAAAATACTGCAGCCCATTATATTATGTACATTTTTTGGACTGCATAAATATAAAACTAAAGTACCGTTTCATAGGATGAACGAAGGTTTATGATCTTGATATCCAACACCAATTGTGTTGCATTATGTGTTTATAATGAACCATCTTTTGTAAGATTGAGTGTGAGACAGTTTGTATGCAATGAATAAACAGTGATGGAAAATATATATAATCAAAGGTTGTACTTGATACTGAATGTTATTATATCTGTTTACAGACAACATTAAGAATACATATATACAACCATTGCGTCACGTGACGTTATCATTTGTTGACCATTTATCTCATTATATGTCAAAATCAAATTATTTAGTCTTTTATATATATTTAGTTATGGGTCGAAATTGTAAGACTGCAATGGTTGCAATCTTGCGGTCAAAAAGGTGTTAACCCAAACACCTGGTATAGCAGGTAGGATTTTGGCAGTTCGTCAGTTATTAGATAAGTTTGTTATTAGGACAAACGACTATAATGGATAATAGATTAATGTCCAGTTTGCTCGCTTGGTGTATATATATATATATATATATATATATATATTATATAATATATATATATATTATATATATATTATATATATATATATATTACATACATATATATCTACATCTGCATATATATATACATACTTTATACTTTTATACATTTCATATATATATCATACATATTTATATACGTACATAATATATACAGACATATATATATTACATCACATATATATATACCATACATTATATATACATACATATATATTTACATACATATTTTTATATATACATACATATATATTATATATATGTATATATATATATAATACATATATATATATTATATTAAATGTCTATGTCTTATGTTGTCTTTTGTAAACATATATAACTTTATTAGTATCAATTAAAACCTTTGTTTATTAATATTGTTCCGTTCACTGGTTTATACATTTGCATACAAACTGTCTCACATCAATCTCACAAAAGTGGTTCCTTATAAACCACATAATGCAACTCTATTGGCTTGGATGTAACCTGTGCCAAAGTGGGGGATATCGAGCCACGGCTAAGAACCTTGGGAGAAGCAATACACAAGCATGATTAAGTAGTACACACTAGGAGAATATTTGCAGTGAGGAAGACACCAAAGAGACTGTTCCAATGGAATAGTAGATAGAAAGAAGAGATTTATCTCCAGGAAAGTAAGGAGATGTTGGTGAAAAAGATGAAGAAGTGAAGTCTTCAATGCTTTCGCAAAAGATTATTTCTTCAGTTCCCTCCGAATTTTCTAGTCATGCTCAAAAACCAGAGATCATGGAAAGAAAATTGAAAGTACTAGAAGGTGAAAAGAGCAAGGTGTTACTTCTATGCAAAGAAAGAGGACTGTTTTTGGGAATTGCTCAAAACAAGATGAAGGATGCCAGAATTGAAAAGCAAAAGAAATCAGTGAAGCCCACAAACAAAAATGTTGCAGAAAAGATCAAGTATCCAGAAAAGGTTCATGTAATCACTGATTACATGATAGAAGGCACAGATGATGAATTTGGGATGAAGTTTGGTATGTAAGCAGTGCTTACAAAAACCATATGTGTCCAACAAAACCATTGTTCAAGAAATTGACATACAAATTCAAGATGATAGAGAAAGAAGAAATTGAGAAAAAGTTTATTTTCTCATATGGTGTTAGAGATGTCACAGTGGAAGCAAGAGAAGGAAACTTGATGATACCTAATGTTCATTATACCCCTGAAGTTCTTTAAATGGGTTCTAGTTTTTGATTTATTGGGTAGAACAAGGAATTATACAGTGAAGATTAGCACAACAAATGTAATCTACACGAACATGTTTGATGAAGCAAGAACAGAAGGCACAAGAGAAAGTTTCACAGAGATGATGGATCAAAGATGTTGTCATGAACACAAAAATTCCTATGATGTATATTTTGGAATCCATAGGCCCAAAGAAGAATGTTCACTGGTGAATGGGTTGGAAAATTGAAATGGGACAGAAATGACATACAGGACTATGTGGATGAAGAGTACATTAGTTGGAATGGTTCACTATATGCATTAAAAGTGAATTCATTCGCAAGGTTCTTATCCTTTTTAAATCTGATAAAAAAGGATAGCATGGTGTACAAGCATTGGGATATTTTCAGTAAGAAATATGTAGAGATGTTGAAGTGGTTCTATCTGGTTTATTGAAACTTATTGATATGATAGAAAGAAATTACACCAAAGTTATAGGCGTAATGGAAATCAACTTGCTTTGTTGCACAGTTAGTAGATAGCCTTGAGTTTATTGTGTGTCACCCTTGGTGACAAATCGGCAGACAATTGCAAACATACAAAGGCTGACAGAAGATGATGGTGGAAGGCAGTGACCAGGATGCTACAGAGTTTATTGACATGGTGCAATGTTCTATACGACAGCAAAGATGGCCTTGGTATGAAAAAGAAGCCCTAAGGAAGATGTGGTTGAGAGTAGCAGTGGTAATGCTAGAGTAAAAGATCCACAAGGCAAAGAAAAGGATGATGCTGGAATAGAGGAGGCACTAGAAGAAGACATGAACAAGAAAACACAGTTTGGAGTCAGGTTAGAAGGCAATATGGAGGAAGAAGCAGAAGAAAGCACCACAGACAGCAATGACTTTGTTGTCATTATTTGAAGATCAGAAAGAAAATCACTCAGAAGTTAGTTTGACATTAATGAATTAGGGGGGAGATGTTGACCATTTAATCTTATTATATGTCAAAATCAAATGTATTTAGTATATATATATATAGTTATGGGTCGATAGATTGTCGACTGCATGGGTTGAAACTTGGGTCAAAAGAGTTAACCCAAATAACCCGTTATATTAGCAGTTAGGATTTGGCAGTTATGTCAGTTATTAGTTAAGTTAGTTATTAGACAAACGACACAATGGTTAATGATAACTGTCATGTGTCGCTTAGTTGTATATATATATGTCTTATGTTGTCTGTAAACATATATAACTTTCAAGTATCAATAAAACCTTTGTTTATATATATTGTTCCATTCACTGTTTCATTCATTTGCATACAAACTGTCTCACACTCAATCTCACAAAAGATGGTTCATTATAAACACATAATGCAACACAATTGGCTTGGATATAAACCTATGCAAAATCATTAACCATTGTGTTGTTTGTCTAATAACTAACTTAACTAATAACTGACATAACTGCCAAATCCTACCTGCTAATATAACGGGTGTTTGGGTTAACTCTTTTGACCCAAGTTTCAACCCATTGCAGTCTTACAATTCGACCCATAACTATATATATATACTAAATACATTTGATTTTGACATATAATGAGATTAAATGGTCAACATCTCCCCCTAATTCATTAATGTCAAACTAACTTCTGAGTGATGTTCTTTCTGATCTTCAAATAATGACAACAAAGTCATTGCTGTCTGTGGTGCTTCCTTCTTCTGCTTCTTCCTCCATATTGCCTTCTAACCTGACTCTAAACTGTGTTTTCTTGTTCATGTCTTTTTCTAGTGCCTCCTCTATTCCAGCATCATCCTTTTCTTTGCCTTGTGGATATTTTACTCTAGCATTACCACTGCTACTCTCAACCACATCTTCTTTAGGCTTCTTTATATACCAAGGAATCTTTGCTGTCTCATAGTACACTTGCACCATGTCAATGAACTTCTTGTAGCATCCTTTCACTGATTTCGCAAATCATCTATTGCTTGCGCCTGTAACGTTTGCCCCATTGTCTTCCATTTGTCACCAAGGGTGACACACAGATAACCTCCAAGGCTATCTATATCTTGTGTAGATAGAAGTTGATTTCCATACGCCTTAACTGGTGGTTTTTTCTAGGCATATCATAGTTCAGATTAAAACCAGATAGAACCACTTCAACATCTCTACATATTTCTTACTGAAAATATCCCAATGCTTGTACACCATGCTATCCTTTTTTATTAGATTTAAAAAGGATAAGAACCTTGCGAATGAATTCACTTTTAATGCATATAGTGAACCATTCCAACTAATGTACTCTTCATCCACATAGTCCTGTATGTCATTTCTGTCCCATTTCAAGTTTTCCAACCCATTCACCAGTGAACATTCTTCTTTTGGGTCTATGGATTCAAAATATTCATCTAGGAATTTGTTGTGTTCAGTGACAACATCTTTTGATCCATCATCTTCTGTGAAACTTTCTTCTTGTGCCTTTCATGTTCTTGCTTCATCAAACATGTAGTGTAGATTGCATTTGTTGTTGCTAATCTTCACTGTATATCCTTGTTCTTCCAATAGATCAAAACTAAGAACATTTAAAGTAACTTCAGGGGTATAATGAACATTAGGTATCACCAAGTTTCCTTCTCTTGCTTCCACTGTGACATCTCCAACACCATATGAGAAAATAAACTTTTTCTCAATTTCTTCTTTCTCTATCATCTTGAATTTGTATGTCAATTTCTTGAACAATGGTCTTGTTGGACACATATGGTTTTTGTAAGCACTGCTTACATACCAAACTTCATCCCAAATTGCATCATCTGTGCCTTCTATCATGTAATCAGTGATTACATGAACCTTTTCTGGATACTTGATCTTTTCTGCAACATTTTTGTTTGTGGGCTTCACTGATTTCTTTTGCTTTTCAATTCTGGCATCCTTCTTCTTGTTTTGACATTTCCAGAAAGCATGTCCTCTTTATTTGCATATGTAACACCTTGCTCTTTTCTCCTTCTGAGTACTTGCAATTTTCTTTCCATGATTTCTGGTTTTTGCAGACATCTTTGAAGCATTGAAGACTTCAACTTCCTTCATCTTTTTCACATCATCACCTTACTTTCTGGGAGATAAACTCTTTTTTTACTATTCCATTGGGTAACAGTCTTTTGGTGTCTCTCTCTGCATAATATCTCCTAGTGTGTACTACTGACAAGCTTGTGTATTTGGCTTTTCCAAGGTTCTGAACCGTGGCTCTGATACCACTTTTGCACAGGTTTATATCCAAGCCAATTGTGTTGCATTATGTGTTTATAATGAACCATCTTTTGTGAGATTGAGTGTGAGACAGTTTGTATGCAAATGAATGAAACAGTGAATGGAACAATATATATAAACAAAGGTTTTATTGATACTTGAAAGTTATATATGTTTACAGACAACATAAGACATATATATATACAACCAAGCGACACATGACAGTTATCATTAACCATTGTGTCATTTGTCTAATAACTAACTTAACTAATTAAATGACATAATTGCCAAATCCTACTGCTAATATAACGGTTGTTTGGGTTAACTCTTTTGACCAGTTTTCAACCATTGTAGTCTTACACTTCTGACCCATTAAAACTTATATACTATAATATTTATTATATTATATATAAATATATATTATATTATACTCATATATATATATTATATATATACTATATATTTATATTTTTTATTTTGTTTAATTTATATATTTATATAATTAAATATATATTATATATCTATTATACTAATTACATTTGATTTTGACATATAATGAGATTAAATAGTCAACAGTATTAGTATTGGTGGAGGGGGTAACCCTGGAGTATAATTGTAATCTGAGTAATCCGAGTAATCTGTTGAAGGAAAAGTGTAATCTGGAGGACTGTACGCCGTAGGTGGTGGAGATGAAAGGGTAGTGGGAGGAGGTGGAGACGGTAATGGTGTAGTAGAGTTGCTACAAATAGGTTTGCACGACACACAATCGACAGTGCAAACATCGGGACATGAGCTTGGACAAATATGATCCAAGTTATAAAACAAACATCACAAGCATAAACATCACAAGTAGCGTAACAAGACAAACTGTTGACCGAGCCATCACAGCCCAAACAAGAAGAAACTCTAATAACCTTTGCTGTTCTCAGTTGATGCTTATTGCCACCGTCCGGTAGCCTTCTCTACTTATATAGGCAAATAAAATAAGACAAACTTGACAAACTATTGACCGAGTCATCACAACTGACCACACTTGAAGAAACCCCTTTATATTGCTTCTGGTGTAACTTTGGTATTCCTTTATCAGTAAGGTAAATGCAAGTAGCCAAGCATTCAACTTTTTTTTCGAACATAATCAACTTTAAATTTGTGTATCAAGCAATATTTGTGACAGGTATTTGTAGATCATAACGACCTAAAACAGGATCATAGTGTTGTTGGCCCCTTTTTTATGGATCTATGATCAAGATATACCAAAACAATGAAATAAACTTTATTTCTATAAATCTGTCATCATTATCGATGTTTGTTTACAGCCTATCTATTTATAATATCTCAAAAAGTCTATGAACGAAAGGTTGTGTTGTTCATTCTGTCCATCAAACATGTCCCTTCCTTGTAACTGCTATATAACTGTTTTTGTAACTAAATAACTGTTTTTTTGTAACTGCCTTTTGTCTCCAGCAGATTGGGATTAACCCAACATTCTCCTCCTTAATCACAATCGCTTTGTCGTAGGTCTTTAAGTCTTCTTGATCCATCTTCTGGTTAAATCCACCATCTGAGCTACTACTGTTTTGATTTCTTGTAGTGCTTGTGATCATCCTTACATCCAGGTAGATCATTTTTTTCTTCGGTTACTTCCACCTTCATTGTTGTGATCTTCCTTAAGTCCAGGTTGATCTTATTTTTCTGGTTACTTCCACCTTCGTTGTTGTGATCTATCATAAATCCTGATTGATCATGTTTCTGGTTGGTTATACTACCAACACTTTGTCTTCCTATTGGAGTTCTTGCAGCGTATATATCTTCCTTAATTCCAGGTCGACTCATGCTTTCGGTTACACCGCCATCCAAGTTTTCGCTACCAACTCCTTGTTATTCAATGTTTGATACTGTCAATTTGAAGCTGAATGGAATTTCCTTCCATTCTTGCTTCGTGATTCTTCTTGGTTAATGAAACTTCCTGGTGCTTCTTCAACAGTTGCCATAAGTAATGTTGGTTCTAAGTCTTCTTCAATGAGATTGGATTGTTCTTCTTTCTTTGATGGACATTTGTTTGCAAAATGCCCATACTCCTTGCATTTGAAGCATAACACCTTACTCTTATCATGAGTAAATTTATTTGAGTTGCTGTCTGTTTTTTTCTTGAAATTATTTTGTGATGATTCCGAGTTCTTCCTTTCTGATGTGAATCTGTTATTTTCTTGGCCTCGTGATTGGTTAAATCTTCCACGACCACGTTCTCTAAAAGGTTTTCCTTGGCCTTCATGTCGTGTGAACATCAAACTCTCTTGACTGTCCACTCGTATTTCCTTCTTACTTTTAAGTCTTTCTTCAAATGTCTTCAATCTTCCGATTGCTTCGTCTACTGACATCTCGTCTAAATATGAGTATTGTTCAATAGATGCAACTATTTGCAGATACCTATCGGGTACGGCGTTTAGTAGTTTGCGTACTAGTGTTTCGTCTTCCATTGTGTGCCCTAGACTGGCTGCTTTGTTTACTAAGGTTGTTAGTTTTGCGGTGAAGGTGTCGATGGTCTCGTCTTCCTTCATGTGTAACATTTCAAAGTCGGATTTTAGTGTTTGCAACCTTGCTTGTTGAACTCTCTCTTCTCCTATATGTCTAGTTTTCAGGGCGTCCCATATGGCTTTCGCGGTTTTGTGTTTTGTGATTTGAAGCAATTGTTCTTCTGGTAAGGCTTGGTAAAGGAATGCGATAGCAGTCTTATCTTTTTTGTTGTCTGCTTGGGTTTTATTATCTGGTTCTATCATTTCCCATAAACCATTTGCGTGAGATTGATTTGCATTCGAAATTATTTTGACCATAATGAGTAATTCGGGGTTTTAAATTGGAAATTGGTATTGGGGTGTACTTGTAGTATTACTTCCCCTTTTTTCGAAGTTATCTCCACTTTCTTTTATCATATCTCTAGGATATTATCTAAATCTCCAAAAATAAAAATTCTAACACGAGTACTGTCAAATTTTGTGGTGAGTACTCTAGCTTTGTGCCTATCAAACTTAACGGGGACTAGTTTTCTTCCAAAAACTATACTTGGGGATTTTATATTCTAAGTCGAATAACCTAAGGTTAATTACTCCTTAAAAATTATTCTCTCGATATAGTAAGCAGTGTAATCACTAGGTTACTATATTTTCTATCTACGGGTTTAGAAAAGATATAAAACTTAAAACTAAGGGGTAACTTTTCTAAAAACTATAACTATGTATCTATATAAAACTAAAACAGAATTATATAGAAGAAATAAAAAGTAGGGATGGGGGTGAAATGGTTTTTTATAAAACCTGTTAGGGTAAAATAAACTAGTGTCCCTTTTTCTCTTACTATGTAACGCCACTTTCTTTTTGTTTTGGGGAGTTCGTCTCCTTGAGCCTTCAGGATCTTTTTCCTCTGTTGTGAATAAACCGACGAATTTTTGGGTTGGTAATAAACGTCCTTCTTCTGGGTTTGTGTTCGTAACCATTGGGTTCCTTTAATTTGGTTGGTGCGAAAAATCTAGGGTCTCGCAAACAGATTTGGGGATTCATCTAACGTCTTTGATTTTGGGCGTTTTTTTGGAATAAACAGACATCAATTGATGATTCTATTGGGTTCGATTATTGATTCTTTAAAAAGGTGTGTTCGTTCCCTTTTTTAATGATGACTTAGTTTATCCAAATTATGTGGTATTTTTTGTGTTTTGAATCTATGAAAACTTGTAACCGTGCCTTAACCTTGATTTTGTTTCGGGCTATATTTTTTCGGTTATGTTCTGATAGCATTTTTTGTGCAAGGGATGAAAAACTTTGTTGCCAGTGATCTATTCACTTGGTGGCAAATGTTGGATTTCTGTTGCAATAGCTTTGTCAAACACGAAATGATTTTTGAATTGTGTTTTAGTTTGATTGCAAACGGTTTCTAGCTGAAAATTTAGTACGGTTTTTTTTGTTTCAAAAAAGAAACACAGTGAGATTTTTGAAACTTGGTATATGATGATTTGGTGATAAACAACCAAAAGCTCTGATACCAATTATTGGCCCCTTTTTTATGGATCTATGATCAAGATATACCAAAACAATGAAATAAACTTTATTTCTATAAATTTGTCATCATTATCGATGTTTGTTTACATGCCTATCTATTTATTAATATAGAAAAGTACTTTATTGAACGAAAGGTTGTGTTGGTTCATTCTGTCCAACAGACATGTCCCTTCCTTGTAACTGCTCTATAACTGTTTTTGTAACTAAATAACTGTTTTTTTGTAACTGCCTTTTGTCTTTAGCAGATTGGGATTAACCCAACAAGTGTTCTGTGACGCATTTAGCATCACAAAATATCATGTATTAATGCTACTGGTGGACACATATATACCGAACATGCTTATAGCACAATATGCATTGGTACATTGTGCTCTACATCTGTGGTTACTGTCAGCGTGTCGGGAAAGTACTTAACACAAATCTATGACCTATCGGAATATCTGGCTTATAGAACGATATATATATACAAATCACTTTCTGTTAGTCCAAACTCAGCCCTAGGTTCCATCGATTCACACGTAGAAAAATACACAGGTGTAATTAGTTTCCAGACTCAACATATTACATCGTCCAACATCAAAAACACAAAGAGTACCATTAATGCCGAAGCATATATAAATCCCAAAAACTTGAATACAAAGGTATATATATACAAATATTTAAAATTGTAGTAGTGTCTTAAGAAACCAGGAGTCATATCATATTTGATCATCTAGTAAATTCACTATAAATCATCTTTCATTTCACACCTTGGTCAAAGTCAAACTCATCTATTCAATCAAATTAGTTTTGTTTTCTAAGGTAATTGCGATATACTCGAGATCAAAGGATTAATTTGGTTAAGCTTCAATACAAGTTAGGTGGTGGTGCGAGTGAATACTCATGTGAGCTAACGTAATATACCACTATGACAATAGCAGGAACGAAGGGGCAGAACTCCTGGCTGGGGTATAAACTACTTTCCGAACCAAACGGGTTTTTCGTGCAGAAAACTAAACAGACAAATCAGTGGTAAATAACCGATTAAGTGTGGTATATATACCCTGCAATAGTTGGTTTCGTTATTATTTTTCTTGCATAATAACAGAACAACTATAATCTCTTTGTTTTTGCTCTAACCCTCGTGCATTAGAATTAGAGACCTTTCTGAATTATCAGGTTGACTATTTCGTGAACGCGAGGCATGCATATAGGGGCAACATACTACAATCTGAAAGTGTTTCTACAAGATTCAAATTTGATATCCAGATTGTTTACTAATAACACCCAAATTCCATGTGTTGTTCCCGTTTAGTTGGCCCAACACGAATACTACATACATGGGTATATATACATGGAGCCTGATGTGATTTTAGTTTTCTATTGCAATACTCTAAGTACTTGAGTTTTATGTAGAAAAGCATTACGGTAGATCACTGCATCGTTGAAGAGTTTAACAAAGTGAGAAGACCACAAAGCCCAAATTATAACAGAAAATGAGGATACGAAGATAACTTCTGCTATTCATGTAAGTCGTGCAGTTTTAACACTAGGTTGTGCAGCATTAACACACATCCTAATCTTCTCTAGAGACAATTTCATCTGTTCCTCAAGATTGCGCCAATAAAGATTAATGTTCACACATGGAGGCTATTTCGTGATCGCCTTCCAACCCGCTATAATCTGGATATACGTGGAATCGACCTCCATTCATCCTTATGTCCTGTATGTGATGAGGAGATAGAAACCTCTAAACAACTCTTCATTGATTGCTCGATTGCTTCTCAGCTATGGAAATTGGTATGTTCTTGGTGGGGTTTTCATGATTATCCTAAGGATATATACGGCTTAATCACATGGGCAGATTCGGTTGACCTCAACGGAAACACAAAGATTTGGTTTGATGTGGTTGTTCAATCAACTACTTGGATCATATGGAGATACCGGAATAGAATTTGTTTCGATTCAAAACCCCCACGCAAAGACACTCTTGGAGATGATATTATGATTTTATCTCATTCTTGGATCTCACATAGGAGTAAACTTTCATGCCCTAAGTGGCTTGATTGGATTGTTAATCTGAAAGTTGCATGTACAAATCATTTGTAATCCTTATCTAGCTTCTTGCTAGTTTTTAATGAAAGTCGTTCAAAAAAAACTTTGGACCAAGTTGTAGTTGTTGGAGTTCACTCGAAATTAGATGTTTTGAGTCCTCAAAAGAATTGCATAACATTATACACATCTACTATGATCATCAATGCTAACACCCTTCTATATAAGATTTGCACATTTTTTGATTCTATGTAGTAAAAATCACCAATACATGATATTCACCTTAGATGAGATTACGGTAAACGGATGTGGTTTTCCGTGTTTAGGTTACCCGGGAGGGCGAGACTCTTTGACTCAGATGTACGTGGCATCATCGGGTTAATCCCGGGACCGTTTCCGACCTTCCCGGCCATCCCCAAATGTACACACTTAGCGTGGTTTGAACCCAGACCTCTTGTTTAAAAGCCAGCGACTTTACCACTAGGCCATTTAATAAAAAAATCGTCCATCCATTGGTAAGGAATGCTCATTTAAGGTGTCCAGTAATGATTTCACACTGAGAACAATTTTCTTTCCACGTCCTAGCAAATTATTCCATCTATACGTGTGTTGACAATTGAACCAAGGCTAAATCGGCTTTAAGAGAAGCAAGCTCAGTATTCTCCTCCTGACCTCTCTGGTAGTGTCTCCCTGATGTAATATTCTGATATCCGGAGTTAATCCCAACGAGTATAATGTCTATCATGACTTCTCTATCATTCTATAGTGCGACATGGGTATATAATTTCCCTTTTAGACCCTTTGTGCTAATCCTACAGGATATCCAACATCCAGTATTTGTTTCGCTCCTACTTAAAACTGAAACAACATGGAAAATTGAATCTAAGGTTATATTGTAGCTGGTTCCCACTTTTGATAATGCTATCCCACGCTCCTTTCTTGTTATAAGATTCTACGTTATTTTTTATATTGTTGTCATCACTTTCTATTTAGGGCAAATGCCATTAATGACTAACTTACTTATCCTAATTTACTGATGTTCCTAGTGAAGTGTATAAAGGTACACCAAAACATGTATACATTCAAATTTTTAACAAAATGAATAACTTTTAAGTAAATTGACTAAAATACCTTTTTGTTCTTCAATTTTCATCTTTCTCATATTTCAACCCGGATTCCGGCGACCATTTTCTGGGCAACACCATATTTTCCGACGAAAATTCTTTTACAACAAAAAACTCAGATTTAAAAAAAAAAGAACATTTTTTTTCTTATAATTCATTAAGAACCTTTTTTTTCTTTCACAAAAAAATTTGCACTGGGCAAACAACCCTTTTTTTCTTGTTGGATTATGGATTCGTATAGTAGTATTTGTGTTGAGGGGATTTGAAGTACCCGTGGAATCCAAGTACCAGACTTAAGATCCGACAATCCACACCGGAAAGTGTTGTGATATGGGTCATAGATGGTTATGTTCAAAAACAATATCTGTGTCGAGTCACTTGTTGGAGCTTTATTTTGTGGGTGGTGGATTAGCTGGTGCTCTTCATTGTATGAAATGGTTTGGTATGAGTTGTGACCTTGATCCATCACATATTAAAGAAGCTTTTGAAATTGCTTCACTTCATACACATACTCCGAAACTTGATGTCATTCAGTGTTTAGAGAAAAAACTCGGGTATGAATTTAAGGTGAAGGGTTTGTTAGCCGGAGTTGATGGTTGGTTGCCGGAAATTGTGGTCGGAATCTGGATTTGTAGATGAAGAAGATGAAGATTGAAGACAAAAGGGTATTTTAGTCAAATAACTTAAACAGTTATTAATTTTGTTAAAAATTTGAATGTATACATGTTTTGGTGTGCCTTTATACACTTCACTAGGAACATCAGTAAATTATTAGGATAAGTAAGTTAGTCATTTATAGCCTTTGCCCTTCTATTTATAATGTCTTTATCATGTTAATTACTATTACTAATTATTCGTTTTGAGTTTTGGCCAGTCTTTTTAAAATAGAACTGTCCAATAAGAACCATCATAGAACCGAAAAGCTACGAAGGAAAAAATATTGTTGCTAATTTTGTATATTGTTGTGAATACATATTTTCTTGAACAACATACGGAGCTATATATTAGAACATATACTTGTATAATATATAACATCACAGTTACATCAGAGTGTTTACATATATGGTTAAATATTTACACCTTATAGGTGCATGTAAAAACATAGTAAGTGTTTAGAACACCATTACATTTGTTGTTTATTTTTAATGATCATAGAGTCGTAGGGGTAACCAGCATGTATCATGCACTTGATTCAAGGATAACCCGCTGGTGGTGGAGGATTGTACCACCAGACATCTGGTGGTGGAGGAGGAGTGTACCCCTCTGGTGGTGGATAATACCAGCTGACTTCTGGTGGTGGAGGAGGGTAATTGTAATTAGGAGGTCTGTAAGAATCCGGAGGAGGGTAGTAGCTATTCGGAGGAGGGTAATAGTAATCCGGGGGAGTGTACGCCTGAGGTGGTGGAGGTGAAGGGGTAGTGGGAGGAGGTGGAGGTGGAGACGGTAATGGTGTAGTGGAGTTGCTACAAACAGGTTTGCACGAGACACAATCAACAAGGCAAACATCGGGACAAGACTTAGGACAAACATGATCCAAGTTATAACATTTTTTATATTTCTTGTCATTGCAAGTTGCATGGCTACAGCTCTTAGCAATTGGCCGAGCTGCCTCGCCAAACATGACAAGTATAACCATTGATCGAGCCATCACAGCCCGACTAGAAGAAACTCTATAAACCATTTAACCAATTTTGTAACGCAAAGATATACTGAATTGTTCTCTATGAATATATTGTATAGATATGATGCATATTGCTTCTGGTAGCCATCCATACTTATAGGCAAATGAAATGAAAATGAGTGCATGAATGAACCTAACATGACAAACCATTGACCGACTCATCCGGCCAGACGTAAAAGAACCACTTTGATTGCTTCTGGTGTAACTTTGGCATTTCTTGATCAGTAAGGTATATGCAAGGAGCCAAGTATGCAACACTTTTATGCAAACAGAATCCACCTTGTGTGATACTCTACGTCAAGAAATAACAGTTTGATACACATTTATTTTTCATATCATAAACATGTAAACACCTCAAGGCACTCTATAGTTACCCTTAGCGACTTAGGGACGCGGTTAACATAGCTAACAAAGAATTTGATCAAACACGGTACACTTAGTTTTCAGTATATGTTAATGTAGAAAATTAAAACTCTATGCATCCATAATACTAATCTGATAGTAATAGATTAATATCCTATGCCAACCTATATTATACTTACCGTATCTTGTAGTTATTTAGGAATCTCATAAAATGTACCCTTTTTTTGTCCATTTTATGATAAATTCATAACTGATTTGAACAAAGAACACGATTTGAACGGTAAAAAAGTGAAAGATTATCAATTAGCCAGAAAAAACCTTAATTTTGGAAAATATGAACAAATGAAGGAATAATAAAAATGTGAAATTGAATGAATGAACTAATCGAATGGTTATTATTGTGTAAAAATCGGTGATATACCGGTTGAAACGAGGAAGAATCGAAGAAAATATAAAGAAAGAATTAGATTGAAAGAAAAATGAAAAGAGAAGAAAGTATGTGGATAGTATAAGGGTCAATGTCATAAAATACCTACAAACTTTTAAATTTGTCCTGACTTGACCAACGAACTAATTTTCATACCGACTAGACCAACGAACTTGTTTGTTATGTGACAATTTGACCAATATGACCGACTAATTATCCACGTCATTTCTTTTTTCTTTTTTTGTCATCTGTTACCCAAATAAGGCTATAATGGTAAATTTACTATATTTCTTTTATTTTTCATTTAAAAACTAACAAATAAAATATAAGAATAAAACCCCAACTTCCTCATTTATTTGTTTTTCTTATTTTTTAAATCCAAAACTTCTCATATCATTCTTCTTCCTCATTTGGTCCATACCAAATCCACCATTACTAATTCTTTATGTGTTCTGGGCATTTTAACGAGAAAAAAAATCACCAAACATTAACAACTCTTTTATTCTCAAAATAATATTTCTACGAATACAATTTATAATACATCACCAAACATTAACAACTATTTCTTCTTTCCTGTTTGATCCATCTAATATTTCGTATTCACATACAAACATTAAAAAATGTCACCAACTCTTTTATTCTCTACAATCACCCCACCACCACCCCTCCTCTCTTCGTCGCTCCTCCGCCACTCCCACCACCGTATTCCCAATCTCCGACCACCCTTTAAAACCCTAATCCCCATCTCGCTTCTGATGTGGCGTGACTTTACCCTATCTCGCTTCTGACGTGGCGTGACTTTAGCACAAACTACAACAAATCCCAATCTCATCTCTGCATAACAACAACCACCAACATCTCACATATACATTTACGATTAATAAAAAAATACAATACAAAAATAACGATCATCGTCGTCCTTTGTAAACCGTCGTCATCACCTGTCACTTTCCCTCATAACATCTCACATGTCAGATGTGATTATATAAATCCTCATAACCGTCCTTCAAACACTCACATGTCAGATGTGATTATATTTCGTGGATTTTTATTTCATTTTCGTGATTTATAAAAATAAGAATTTGATAAAAATGAAGATGTATTCATGTATTTTTTGGATATGGATCTAGTTTTATGAGATTTTGTGTTTTTGTGATTTGTTTTTGTTTCAGAAATGATAAAAGTAAAGAAAGAATATAAGTTTGACTTAAGAAATGATATAAGTGGCATTGACTTATTTGGGTAGAAATCTCATCTCGAATTTATTTGTGTTAATTTAATTAAAAAATAAAAAAACCGTTGCCAGCGTGGAATAAAACTGCCACGTGTCGGTAACAATTTATGATATGAGTAATATCATAACAATATTTGAAAGTTCATCGGTCTAGTCAGTATGAAAATTAGTTCGTTGGTCAAGTCGGGACAAATTTGAAAGTTCGTAGGTATTTTATGACATTGACCCATAGTATAATTATGAAGATATTATTGACCGAAATAAAAAAGTGCATACGTGTCGCAACCCAATCATTCTTTATACTTTTTATTTAAACACATGCCCTCTAACTAAGAGCGCACGGTGCAGTGCACCGCTGACACACTTTAGGAAAATTTTGCCACCTATGGCCCTGTCAAATTGTACCACCACTCACGTCATATCAGCGTAATACATGCTATAGCCGTTATCACAACGAGCGTTTTCCGTATTTTATTTTGTTTGAATTTAAACGTTGCATAGTGGTCGGATGTAAAGGCAAAAAAAAACCTATATTCCAATAAATACGCACATTAAATTATTTCATTCAAACGTTGCCCGCTAGATCTAACGTTAGTTGGGGTTGGCGGAAACTACTTCAAATTCATAACATTGTTCGACCTTTTTTGGGGCATCAAATATATAACGGAAAGAAGACTTCTTTTTGGTTTGATACATGAATTGAGAAATGCCCTCTTTGAAGACACCCCGCTATTCGAACTATTACAAAAGAGGGCTTTGATCTTATTTCCTTCTTTTGGGTTTTTTCTTTTGGGTTTTTCTTGGGAAGGTTTTTTAATGAGGCAGTCTCATTTGGTTCGTCTGCTTCCATTGTGTTGCTGTTGGATGGCGAGGAGTTCACTTTTGTTAGGTTGCATCCTATTTATGTATGCCGATTTGGCTTTTTGATTTTCTAGCTCCGTGATCTGTAATATGTAGCTAGGTTTGTTTAGTGTTTATGGCCTGTCATAAAACCAAGTTGTGGGTGTTTATCAAGCTTTTTAGCTTGAGATTAATGTGGTACTTCAGCCACATTTCTTTTGTAGTTAACTTTTTTAGTTAATATATTTATCGGGGTAAAACCCTTTAGCCAAAAAAATGTGGCTCATGTGGTGTCTAATGGTACATGGCATTTTGATGACGGAATTTTGTAAAACCGATAAAGTTTTACAATCATCCTAGAAAGTGTACTTAATCATTGTAGTGTAGTATAGGTAAGACTCGGGGAATTAATCTTTCTCTAAGAGAATAGTGAGGTGGGTTCGAATTGTACCTTACTAAGATCTAGAGGTTTAGGGAAGAGTATTTTTTATTTTTTTGTTTTTTAGAAAGTAAGTAAAATTAATATGTTGAGAGAGATGGTTTTTAAACTAAGCTAAACTAAACTAAATCTTAACTAATTATGCAAGAAAAGTATAATTGGCGGGAACTCTTCGTGCTCACTTATTTTGCATTACTCCCTAGTTGATTTCTCTAACATGTTGCTCTGTCACCCTCGTTAGTGTAATGTGTAAGTATTCAGTTATTCAATTGCGAATTGGTCAGAGACGCATCTAAGTGATCACCTAAGTAGGCAGCTCCTGTCAAAAGCTTTTTCCACCCAATAGTTAAACCACTTGCATTAAATACTTAATTAGTTATTTTCCCAAACGTGAGGGTTTCAACTAATTCTAACCATGTTTAACTAGATGTCTCTGCTAATGTAATATCTTATAGCTAGCTTTTTAATGCTTAACGTGCACACCACTAACAAGAAGCAACAAATTAGAGTTTCACAACTAAGTTTCATACAATCATAAGCAAACACATATAAATTTAGCCTAACATGTTGACAAGAAGAAAAGAAAAACAATTAATCATCAAACACATAGACATATTTGAATAATTAAAGATTGGATTACTTATCTTCAAACCAACATGTGAGTATATGCGTACAAGGGCATAAAAAGCCCTAAAATTCGTCTATAATGGCTACATTATAGTTCTCCAAAGTTCCACACATGAATTATGAAAATAAAGGGTTTGTATATATAGAAATTGGGTTGTGACGGCGTCACTAGGGTTTTGTGACGCCGTCACCCCGTCGACTTCTTCTTAGGGTTTCTTTAACTGAAATATGCTAACGCTGTCAGAGATTCTTGTGACGTCGCACTTTGCAATTGTGACACCGTCACTTTGCAATTATGACCCCGTCATGAGCTATTTGAGACTCCATCTCCACACACTTAAGCGTCACAAAACTTCTCCAAAACTTCACTTTCTAGGCACATTGGATGACGCCGTCAGGGAAGTGGTCGCGAGGCTGAAAAGTTGTTTTTTTTGCTTGTTTTTTCCTGAATCGAGCTCAAGTTATGTTATTCCATCCAAGTGCTTCCCAAATGCTAATTACATAAAAAAGGATTTAGTGCAATAATAGAGCATATTTGCATGATTTTGAAGGTTAAATGGCCCCGAAAAAGTGTATCAAATGACACCTCATCAAATATCCCTACACTTGGGATTTGCTTATCCTCAAGCAAATGAGTTTTTCTACCTAATAAATAGTAAAGTCGGAGGCATTTAACTTACTAAGTAAAGATCATTTATGGCACAAACAGATCAACCTTGTAATAAAAGCATGGATATTACATGCTAGCACCTGACATAAGTGTTTGGATTCTCTCTTTCACTCGGGTGTATAATGAATTATAACAATATTAGAAACAGAAAAATTAACACTCACTACCTAGCATAGCATATAGATTACCATAAGCTTGATAAAAGATCAAACCTACATCACTTTGGTGTAAGCACCTAGGAAATACTATTAAAGAGGTTTTTACGAGGGTTGTAATGTTAGGTGTAGGGTATGGAAAACATAGTAAGGGATAATGGGAGATATTTTACTAGTGGCAAGTTAATTATTCACAAGATCACATGTAAAAGGCGTTGCTAAGCCAAGACTTAACAAAACTCTAATAATCATACAAAAATATACATCAAACTCTTTCTTTCATTTTCTTGATTCTTTCTTGACTTAAACATAAGCATGATGGTAGTCCGTATATTCTAACATGTTTTTTCTTTTTTCTATTTCTATTTTTTTTATTTTTTTTATTTTTTTTATATACACTTTTTCCCTGCCATCATGAATCTGCTCAAAATAAAATAAATATACATAACTCAGGATTTATATAGACATCCCTACACTTGAGTTTTTAATGACTCAATAATAAACTAGCTAATGGCCCGAATTAGAAAGATCAACAAACATAGAGTACATTAAGCACGTATGGGAGTAATAAATTGACTTCTTCCCCATTTCTTCATAAAATAAAAACTATCATGATTCCTAATCGTCCAAAATATACACTAACAAATGACTCGAGTTAGCTATCATGTAATCAAGCAAACAATTAACTAGGGTTAAACAATTGTGTCCGTAATAATATACTAAAAATGAGTACATACAAGGGGCTAAGGCGATTTGGGTATAGCATTTTAGTGGGATGTAAAGAATGCTCTTCAATAATAATTTGGAATCCATCAAAAATACCAAAACTGCGAAAAAATAGGCTTAGAGGGGTGTACTAGGGGTAGCACTAAAAATGAGTGCATAACAAGAGTGTGGGGGTAGTTATATGACCAATGAGATCAACATAACTATAACAAACGCATGCTAAAAACAAGGTTTATCATAATGCCTTTTATCACTTAGTAAATCCTAATAACACGAATGAGATCTCACTAGCAGTCTCGGGATGCATCACTAAAGCAGGTTCTAGAATCTAATATACTACCGGTACACTCACATAAGCATTAAAGATGAATGCTTTTATATTCCTAAAGATTTAGGGTCGAACCTCACATTTTTTAGGGTGGAAAATTTTTAGTGGTAGGGTTTTTATGCTAGTCATATAACTCTCATCCATGAGACGCTTCTAAAACTACAATTTCACCGATATATGCCATAATTTTTTTAAAATTTAGGCTAAAATTACCGTCCTAAACTATGTTTTGGTATATTACACATAATTTTAAGGACAAAGCAAATGCAAATAAAAAGATAGTTTCTAAGGCTTTCATTACCCTCCCAACACTTAAATTGAACATTGTCTCCAATGTTCCAAAAGTACCCCAAAATCATGAAATTAAAATAAATAAAAGACGAAAGAAACTAGTACTCCTTTGGTTTACTCAATATTGGAGAAGAAATGAGATAAACTGGCTGAATCTTCATTCAAGAATCGTCCAAGTGAAAATTCTACGAGCTTTTGGACTCTCCTTATCTAATATAACCTGAAAATCAAAGACAAAATCAACTATACCGCATAAAATCGACAGTAAACAATATACAACCCAATATAATCATAATCTAAAATCCTAATAAAGCAATAAAGATATAATATTTGTACTAATAAAATCGTGGCTTTATACAAAAATGTGAAAAATTAAAAAGTATGGAAATTTAACAAATTAAAATTTATCAAAAAATTCAAAAAAATGTGGATTTTCCTTCTGCTACAGGCATGATGTCGTCAGGCATTAATCCCGACGCTGTGAGGACCACCTCACAGGTTAAGTTTTCGTTTTCTAGAAAAATTTCTGCAAAAATATATTATTACTTATTTTCTGAAAAATTGCCGCATAAATCACGAAAACGGTTAGTACAAATATATGACTGAAACAAACAAACAAAAATAAAATGTGAATTAACTCTAAATTATCTATTTTACATGTTCGAAGTGATTCTTATTAACTAGATATTTTCTCTCTACTGAATGTAATTAAGACGAAGTTAAAACAAAGCAAAGCATGATCACACAACATTCAAATATATAAGAAAAAATAATAAAAATTAAAGCACATGACACTCCTAAAATGCATAAATTAAAAAGATTGAGTTGCCTCCCAATAAGCGCTTTTCTTTATTAACGAGTCTTGTAGCTAGACTCGAAGTCACATTCCTTAGGTGACTCCCTCTTTTGTCACACTACTACTTCCATCATTTTTGGTTTTGTATTCGAGTCCTGATTATAGACATTCTTTATAAAAACCAAATATTTTTTCATCACATAATCCACTCTTCTTTTATCCTCATCATTCCTAAAGTAGACAAATTTCTTACGTTCTTTCTCTACATTTGACGATAGTCAAAAATTTTCTATCTTATGAGGCATTTGGTAAGCAACTTCATCAACTCCATCTGTGAATTTTACTATCCCTATTGATGGGTCAAAAGTCATATTAGATACTTCAACAAATGGCTTTCCTAACACTACATGTGTTAAACAAGGCTATATAGCCGAGCTAATATCCTCCACAATCAAGAAATCCGTAATGTAAGTGAAAATTCCTACAAAGATATGCACCCCCCTAATTCTTCCTGTACAATTGCTTATCTTTCTAGAGTCGTCAGGGTCTCTTCTAGGTTCAAGTTGCCTTTTCATAATCCAATTGTAATGTATACGATACATGATGTTTATGCGAGAGTTGAGATCTATGTAAGCTTTCCACACATGTACGTGCCCTATGTTGCATGGTTTCTTTATGTTTGAAGGATTTCCTCTTACAATGAGTGGACATCTTCTATAGAAAGATGTGATAGGTTCGTGCAATAGGTACTTATGGTAGGCTAATTCCTCTTTGGTGGGAAACTTATCAAAGTACTCGACACCTAATTCCTCTACTTCTACTATTTCTTCATCTTCTTCTATTTTCTCTTCTTTTTCTTTTCTAACATCCCTAACCTCGTATTCCTTGAATATTTCTACTAATCCTACTTCTCCTTCTAAGCAAGAAGGTTTTCTATCAGGAAGTAGGGTGACTAGGTCTGTTAGGAATTCATTTATGTGATGACATATATGGAATTACCATAGTTTATCATAGCACCACACACAGAGACTAGAATAGACATTCTTGTAAACTTAATATACGTGTGGGCTATAAATACCCCTCTATGGCTTCCATGGAGGGGTTGAGACTCTTGTAACATTTTCACATTCCATTTTATTTCACATCTTTTATTTCTCTCACTACTTTCTCTCTCTAGAAATGGCTATCTCAATCTTTGAGTCTCCCTGCCCTCGAATGAATGATTCTTTGTTTCTAACATTTGGTATCATGAGCCATGGTTTCATTCTTAGGTCGGTTTAATTTTTAAGGTCCGATTGGTCTCAAATCTGTCACTACTTTCAGATCTGTCATAGTTTGTGGTTTAATATTGCTTATTTGTATAGCTTATTCTTACAGTTTATTTGTAATTTTCTTTTCTCGTCAAAAAAGCTTTAGACTTTCTCTATTTAAACGTTTATAGCTTATTGAGGAGACTTTTGTGTGGCTTATTCAGTGAGTTTTACAGCTTATTCATAAGCTTATTTAGCTCAGCTTATTTAAGGTTTTTAGCTTAATTTCGGACTTCATGTGGTTATTTTCCTTTAAAAATCATAAGTAGCTTTAACATAGGTTGTGTTTTCGTGGCTTATTCTCGTTTAAAATTGGTTATTTTTGAAAAATATTTTTCTGGGCAAAAAGTCTTGAAGACAACGGTTTGTCACCAACGGTTTGACACCAGCGGTTTAACACCAGCGGGTTGACATCAGCGGTTGACACCAGCGGTTTAACACTAGCGGTTTGACACCAGCGGTTTGCCACTAACGGTTTGACCACGTATTAAGCCAACTCATTGAGTTCTACCAAGTTGACTGAGTCAAACCAAAAGAAAAAGAAAAGAACAGAGGACAAGAAGAAGAGAAGTACAAAAACAAATCAACTCATTACAACCTTAATCAAATCCAAACTAATCTTATCCCATCGTCACATCCATCTTCACACCATTACAACATCTCAACAAAACTTAATAACAAAAACACATCAAGATCTCAGATTAGTTCAACTTGTACAGAGATCATTATTAAGGATCTTAAAAGTTTGAACATAACCCATCACATATCTTAAATTAAAAACATATACAACACAACCTACCCGAGACCTTGGTACAAGATCTAGAAGATGAAAAGGATGTCAATGACTCTTTTATTCATGGGTCTGTGTAAATCGAAAGAGATGGTGGTGCTTCATTTCTAATGTTGTTTGTGGCTCAAGTCGTAATAACTCATAGCTTGTGTTCTTGTTTGTTGATATGGCTGTAATAAGTATTAAAGCATGGAAGTATTATCTTGTGTTTGAGAAATATTGGTATTATGGAAAGATAATGAGGTTGTGGCTTGAAGGTTGTAAGAGTTTTTTTAAGTGTTTGAGTGGATCTGTATCTGTTTGAGAGACAAAGTGTAAATGGGGGCGGATGAATGAGATATGGATTGGATAATATGAGTGAAATTATGGTAATTTACTCTTATATAAGCCACGTGATAAGATGTGTTGATGTTGGGCTGGAGACAACTTGAACAGGATATCTCATGATAACTTAGGCCATCATCTATGTAAAGGTAAACTTGATGTCTTTAGAAAATTTGTGTTCATCTCTTGCCGAATGATGTCTTTGGGCCTACTTATAGCTAATGCCCGAAGGATTCAAGGTAAAATGTGTAATGGGCTAGCTTATTTTTAACTTTCTTTAATCATTTGGTTTGTAGGCTGATGTTATCATCCGAATTTTGGACTATAGGTATCAAAGAAATTTGATTAATGTTGAAATAATGGTTATATCGGGGTTTACAATGACAAAGTGACTAGATTAATTTTTTTAGTGATGAGACCGGGATCGATCTTTATAAAGAATCATGAAACTTAAATTGTAATGGCTAGATTTGATATTAATTTTTCTAAGTGACTACGGAGTTGATTAGGTATCACTTATTTGATATTGAAGTTGATTTCCCAAAGGTGTGTGCTTATTTTATCTTGAAGTCGTGGTTGGTTGAATGCATGACTTTCAATGATAACTTGCTCGGGCTTAAGATTAAGATGAAGACTTGGGTTATCTAGTTACCATCATTCGGGATGGTTGGTTGAAGACCTGAATAATTATCACTTAAAGGAGTTAGGTTGTAGTACTCAGTATCACACGCAGAAGACGATGTAGATAATCGCAAGAGGTGATGAAAGTCTCATACTTTTTCTGATAAGTATAGAGTACTTAGAGATTTGATTTATACCACAAATTCTCTACACTGTTCTTCATACATTAGTGCAAGCTTAAGTCACAAAAACGGGGAATTCTACTTTAGTTTCAAGTTTAGTATATCGGGTTTACTCCATTAGTGGTCACTTTAAATAGCCTACAAAGGGGTTGGTAAAAAGATAGTCAGAGAGAGTTTATGAGTAAAGATTTGATCAGCAGTTTATTCTCATGGGATTGATTTGAGCTAATTTTATTCTTCACACAAGATTTCAAGTAAATGTGCGTATAAAGTGTTGTTGATTTCGAGGTATCGAAACCAACAAGGGGGAAGGAGTAAATACACCAGAACGCACAACAAGTACACGTAATAGAGCCCATAAGTTCTTCCTATTTTAGGTTATTTCGGGAAGAAAAATGTCATAACCGCAGAGAAAATCAGTGTTTTTAACTTGTTACTTCTGGGTGCATCACTACATGGGGGAAGAGATATCTTGATACTTTTGAGTATGCATTATTTGAACTTCCAGGGGGAAGAGATGTGTGAAAAATTATTCAAGTATGAGAATATACGTTGTTGATCTAATTAATGTTTCCTTGAACGGTTAATAACTAAGCTTATTATCAATGTAGCAGTAATATTTAATGTGGTATCCTACTAATTCCGTTGTGCACTTAATTATTCTAAGCTTGAAAGAAAGCTTTGAAACTGCTCTAGAGAAGATTGCTAGTTCGGAGGAAGCTATAAAAGCTTCTAAATAAAGAATATGTGGCATGAATTAGGGAGAAGCTAATTCAAAAGCTTATCCTTAACTAGAAGTGTATGGGTTACTTAGTTCATACCTATTATAGTATTTCTCTTACAAGGTACTACAAAGATGATTCATGTTGGAGTGCAGACTTGAAGTCAAAGGCCACAGAAGACATCATCAGCATTGGAAGCTTCGTGAAAGTTCTTGTTCTTAATCATTATGTACTTGTTAGGAAAATATTGTAAGTAATTCCGTATATCGTCCCATAAGGGAAGATTGTTAGGAATTCATTTATGTGACGACATGTACGAAACTACCATAATTTATCATAGCACCACACGCAGGGACTAGAATAGACATTCTTGTAAACTTGGTACACGTGTAGGCTATAAATACCCCTTTATGGCTTCCATGGAGGGGTTAAGACTCTTGTAACATTTTCACATTCCATCTTATTTTACATCTTTTATTTCTCTCACTAATTTCTCTCTAGAAATGGCTATCTCCATCTTTGAGTCTCCCCAACCCCGGATCAATGATTCTTTGTTTCTAACATGGTCCAACTATTCGATGAGTGTATTGAACTCTCGATCCTTCCTATTAATGAATGAGTTTGGTGATTCACCTGGTGATGGTGGATTCACGTTCTCCGTAGTAAATGAAATAGTCAATGAAATTTACAAAACAAACATACAAAGAAAAGATAGACTAAAAGAAAGCTGACCTAAAAAGAAAATAAAAAATCTCACTTGATAGGAATCTAGTGAGTAGACCTAAGCTAGATAGAATCTAAAACCTAGACTATTTAGCGGCGCCAAAAACTTCATAATGAAATTTTGCAATATCGATAAAGTTTTACAATCCTCCTAGGCTGTGTACCTAATCGTTGTAGTGTAATATAGGTAAGACTCGAGGGATTGACCGTTCTCTTGGAGAATAGTGAGGAAGGTTCGAATTTTACGTTACTAAGATCTAAAGGTTGAGGGAAGAGTATTTTTGTATTTTTACATTTTTTAGAAAGCAAGTAAAATTAATATGTTGAAAGAGGTGGTTTCTAAACTAAGCTAAACTAAACTAAATCTAAACTACTTATGCAAGAAAAGTAAAATTAGCGGGTGACGACATCAAATAACATCACATTTATACCATCATTTATCCTGAACAAGTTACCTACTTTTGTATAATTATTGCAAGAATTTGTACTTAATTGCTTAAAAGTCTTATTTGCAGTAATTGAGGAGTGATTTGTGAAGACATGCTAAAAAGGCGCATATTTTGGAGCTAAAATGAAGACATTTGAAGATTACTCATTTATGACCAATACGCCGTATCCAGGAAAAGAGATACGGCGTATCAGCGCCAAGTCTTCACAAGAAAACACGTATTCATAATTCCCAATACGGCGTATCCACCTTCTGCTATACGTCGTATCCATGAAGATAACTATTTAGAGATACGAAGATATTATTATTTTGGGAATGTATATTATAATGATCATAAACTTTGCGCGCACTCCAAGGGATACACCCCAATACGTCGTATTGGCTTAGCCCAATACGGCGCATCCAGTTTTTTTCAGAGGTTATAAATAGAAGACTTAAAAACGAGTTTTCAGTGTGCGAAATCATATACTTTATACCATACACATAAAAGATGATTTTTTGAATAAAAGAAGAGTAACAAAGGTTAAGCATCGATCACGATTCCATAGAAGACACCGTGTAATTCCTATACTCTTGTAATCATTTAATTTTTGGTATCATTTGGTAAAACGTTTAGTTTACCTTAGGTAATTGATCACGCTTGTATAATTACAATGGTTATGGGCTAATACCCTTGGGTATTAGCCATCTTAATGAAGATTTAATGTTTGGTTTGTTTTAAAATCGATTTTCTTAATTTATCGTTAAAAATTTAATTATGTTTAACACATGATACTTGTCTACGTGTTTGAATATGCGACCTATCATTCAACCGGGTCTAGTTACGCCTAATAAGCGAGCTAGATACTGGGATAGCTCTCCATATCGTGTTTTATATTACTAGACCAATACGATCACAAATAACGTTCTGTCTTTGTCTTTAAATTTAAGAGCTTAATTGGACCGGCAGGTGACCCGTAATGTTTCAACAGGTATGTTTTTAATTAATTGATAAAGATTTGAATAGTGGACTACCAGTATATAAAATACTGTCAAACAGTAAATGGGTAAAGTCCCGATGGGCTAGGGTTTATCAAGATCACCATTGCTTTAATCCCTAGATAGATTATAATTAAACTAAAAGGATGCTTTATGCGGATGCGTTAATTGTGACAGGATTCAACGTGTCTAGGTCTTAGGATGATGTCCCGCCTAAGTCTTAAGAATGATATGCCGCTTCGAGATAAGAAATCATTGCACTAAATAAACAAACCAGCATTTAATCAGATTTAATATGGCTAATACAGTTTTCTATTATTTGGCTTGTACCGTTCTTTTATCTTCTGATTGTTTTCTTGCATGTTTATTGTGTTTAGAATTGATTATTGTCACCATAAAACTTGTGTCAGTCTCTCAGGCTGAAAACCCTCCATATCCGGCGTATATAGCATAGGTTTAACAAGTAATTAGGATTAACTTAATTAGAGTAATTAAAATACTGGTAGAATATAAGGTTAACGACCTCGCTCTTAGTGTTCGACACCCTACTTACCACGAAACTCTACCCGATCGGGTACACTGCTCGTTAAAGTGTTGTTTTACGATAAGTCGGCTAAATATAAATTTAAAACTTGGTAATCAATAAATTGACCCTACACGACAGCACATCAAGTTTTTGGTGCCATTGCCGGGGAGTGAAAAAATTTAACCTTTAATTTTATTAGTATTTTTAACCCTTAATTTAGCTTAGAATAATCTAATTATTTGAATTCTGTTTGTAATTGTTTTCTTGTGTGCATTGTATATATTTGCATATTGTGTGTTTGTATGTTTTCTGCATTATTAGAGTCTTCTGTAATACTCTAAGTCGAATACTGAATAAGGCGTATTCAACTTCTTGGATACGGCATATAAATTTTTTCAAAACCAAAACAGCTGATGTGCTGTCATTGTATGGTATATTTAAGATGATTCAAGTTTTAAATTTATATTTTGCCTACTAAACCAAAAACAACACTTTAACGGGCAGTATACCCGATCGGTAGTAGTTTCGTGGTAAGTAGGGTGTCGAACACTTGAATCGAGGTTAAATCTATCAATTTACTTAATATCTTGGTTATCTAATCTATGTTAATTCTATTCTATTCTAACCCTATGTTAAACCTATGTCAGTCTAAATCCTAATTCTAAAGGGAAAAAGGGGTTTTCAGCCTAAGAGACTAGCACGGTTTGGTTGGTGTCTATAATCAATTTAAGGCACTTTAACCTACACAAACTAATTAATAAAAGATGAAAGAGTGGTCGAACCTTATATAAGAAAACTGTATTAACCATTATTAATTCGATTAGAATGTTGGTTTGTTTATTTAGTGCAATGATTTCTTCTCTCGAGGTGGCATATCATTCGTAAGACTTAGGCGTTACATCATCCTAAGACCTAGACACAATAATTTTGTCACAATTAAAGCATCCGCATAAAGCATCCTTATTTGCTTATTATAATCTATCTTAGGGATTAAAGCAATGGTGATCTTGTTAAACCCTATCTCATAGAGACTTTACCCACTTACCGCTTAATGACAATTTATACACTAGTAGTCCACTTGTCCAACTATCCAATGGAATCAAAACGTTACTTGTTGAATTATCTAGGTCACCTGCTAGTCAACACGATCAATAAACCATTGGTAATATCCAATTAACTAGTTAAGCCCGAAGCGTATCCTAGACACAGACTTAGAAGGACAATATTTATGTAACTATGATTCTAGATGTATAGATTACAATATGGAGATCTATCCCGGACACTAGATCTGCTTGGTTCGCTTCACTAGATCTAGTTGAATGATAAGTCGCATACAAAAGCGCGTTAACAAGTATAAATTGATAAACATAAACAAGCACTCAACGATAAATCAAGAAATCAAGATAAACAAATACCAAACATACAGATCTTCATAATAATGGCTAATACCCGAAGGTATTAGCCTTCAAACGTCATAATAAATACAAGATCAATTATTTAGTCAAGGTAAACTAACCGAGTTAACAAATGATACCAAAAACTGAACGATTACTAAAGTATACGGAATTACATATTGTCTCCTATGGAATTGAATACGTTGCTCGACCTCTTCTGCTCTTTTTCTCCTTTGAAAATCGACTTTTGTGGTTTAGGTATCGAGAATATGATTTAGCACACTTAAAACTCGTTTTTAAGTTTTCTATTTATAAGGTCTGGAAGCCGATTGGATACAACGTATCCAAGAGTTGGATACGGCATATTAGGGATTTCATGGAGTAGGGACCACGCTTGATATCTTCCAGAATATTATATTGATTCCATATCTTGAATACGGCATATTGATTCTCTCTGGATACGGCGTATTGATCTTTATTCCTCTGTGGTCTTTGGTGAGTGCAGGCACGGATACGCCGTATCTTCCTTGATGGATACGGCGTATTGGTCTTCAGAATAGTAATCTTCAAAATATCTTCATTTAAGTTCCAGAATGCGCGTCTTTTGCTAACTTTTACCAATTACTCCATAATTACTGCAATTCTCAAATATAAACGATTAAGTAACAATTCTTTGCAATAACTATACAAAATGGGTTAATAACATGGGATAAATGATGCTATAAAATAGATGTTATTTGATGTCATCAAATATCCTCTTGAGATGTACAAGTCCTTTGTGTTCTTTTGTTCCCTTAGATGTAGGTTATCCCATGAAATTAAGGATGAGAATGACTAGCTAAAGTCTTGTATGAAAAATGGAAGTATTACTTGCATTTGTAAGTTGGTAACTTTTTATTTATAAGTTGTAGTTTTTATTTATAATGTATATACTTGAAATGTATAAGTCTTGGTTTACTTCCTTATATGTGGGACGACACAATATATAACCATGGGTAAAGTTTTATAAAAACTTTGAGCATTGGAAATAATAATGGGCATTTGTTGAAGCGTAGATTAATTATGGTGGTTCCGGGAATGCCTAAACGTATTTTATCGCGAAACGTAAACACTTTACGTAACCAATAAAAATAAAATAAACAAAGTTAATAATTATCCTCAAAATAATTACTTAACACTTGCTTGATGTAAACATTTAATTGTTTGATGCCCGTTTACATTGAATGATCATTTTTAGCTTACGCGATTTAACTTAACGTTTATAATTTTAAAAGCAAACGCGTACAATACTAAAAATAAGTAGTGAATTTATTGACGTCGTAAATGACCTTAAAACATGGGGTATTATAGTCTTCCCCCGTTAAATGAGCCTTGTCCTCAAGGCTTAAGACGCGACACTTGACGACGATGCGATCTTTGTGAAGAGGTGTGATACTTCTTCTGGAATTGGTCTTCACGTTCCCAGGTGAACTCAGGGCCCCGCCTAGAGTTCCATCGAACCTTAAAAATTGGAATGCGGCTTTGCTTCAACCATTTAACTTCACGGTCCATAATTTCTACCACTCCGTCGACAAACCAAAGCTTGTCAACAAAGAAGTTCTCTCTGAACGAACGCTAAGGTTCGTCGACATAGCACTTTTTCAGGTTGTCATGACAAGTATTCTATCATAAGCTTGGCAAGGATACACATCTCCATCGCTAAAGCTAGGGAGTAACAAGTTTATAATGGTAAATATGGGTTTTTGTATGGAAAGGTGTACGGTTTGATCATTCTATAATCTTTCACCAGAAGTACCACTCCAACAAGGTAGCTGAAGCACATATACACATCCGGAACGCCGGGATAAACATGTGTGCTCGATCACATCCCCATTTGAATTTAACTAACGGTTAGGATGAAGAATGATATAGGGTAGGAACCTTCTAAGTTTCACCAAAAGTCGTAAACCAACGAGGTACAAGACATGCATACATGGCCGTAACGACGGAATAGACATGCATGTTCATATGGATCCTCATTTGCGTAAAACCAACGACTAATCATCAGGTGGGAGGGAAGTAAATTGTTGTTAAATAAAAATCAAGAAACAAATAGATTAAGACTTAAGATACAAGTTTCCAGACACTTATTTCCTGACCGTTACCATGATAAAGACACAACTATTTACAACGTCTTGATCATCGATCAAAAACAACAACCTAAGTTGGCGTTCCCGTAACGGTCAACTTCCTAATCATCCCAAAACTTTACATACTCTATAAGGCAAGTGGCAATATCTTCCACTTTGTACAATACTCTACATCGTTGATTTTTTAGACGTATCAATGAATAATCGATCCTTCGTGTAATTCCTTCGGTATTTGCGAACGATTATCTTCAAACTTTCTTTCTCTTTTTGTATTTTTCTCATTTTTTTACCAAACATTACTTAAATCTCGGTGTAGTTTCACCATCTTCACGATCATAATAATTCCGGATAATTTCTTTGATAGTTCCTTCGTCTTCGGATTCACCAATAATTGTGACGGTAGTAAAATCATATGAGCTTTGACTACTAATATACATTTACATTTGCAATGCGCAAATTTCCAACCACACCAAAGATAGAAAATGACACAAGACTCGAGAAATACAAACTTTACACTTTAAGCAACTAGAAATTGTAAATTAAACTTAATCTAACAGGGTAGTTTATGGTGTAAGGGTGTAACGAAACAAATAGTTGGTGTAAATTCCTAAAGGATTGGCTCTACGAATTGTTCTATTGGATCATCACTCTAAAGATGAGAGTGAAAAAGGTTTAAACGGGAGGTTAACTAACCCGTGTAGTTAGTTAATAAGCAACATGTAAAGGTGATTTTGGTGTAATCCTAAAATTTACCAATTTAAACAAGTTACTACATCTAAATCCATAGTACTTATCATTGCGGTCTCGATTGATATACCAAGCCAAGTTCTAAAGTTTACAACATCACCAACACACTCATATTTTATGGAATTTAGGTAAACATTTAGAAACGGAAAGGTTAAATCCTCACAATTATCTAACAAGGGTTATTGTGTGCGGGTTATGTATCAAGTAATTTCACAAAAGTATGCTTGAAATTTTTTTAAATTTGAGCAAAATTTAAGCATTTTAGTGTGAAAATTAGAACAAGTAAACATTTTAATTCTATCCCCCACTTGAATTATACAACGTCCTCATCGTATATATAAAATATTAAATACGGGAATTTTAAAAAGAATTAGAATGAGAAACTCCCCTGATATTTGCTCGGTAGATTCTCCAAGTTGCGTTGATGAGCAAGATTGTGTTGAACAACCGCCTTGAAGTTTCAAGACTTCAACACTTCAAGATTTACAGAAATTTAAATTCTCCACCAATATCCGTCAATATTCCTTTCTCGAGGTCCTGTAGAAAATATAAAAAAAACATGTGCATTTCTATCTTGGTACCTACGGTTAATTTAAACTAAACTAAACAAACTAATTACGGGTCAGACTGGTGGATACGACGTATCAGTTTAGTGAATACGTCGTATTCAAAATATGACAATAATGTTTTTAAAGTGCAATAAAAAAGACTGATAATGTCCAGACAATCAATACGCCGTATGGTATGGGACTTATACGCCGTATTGATGTCTGGGAAGACAGTCTCGATAAAATTAAATAACAATTCGGGTTGTCTCCCGGGAAGCACTTTTGTTTACAGCGAAGTCTTTAAGTTAGACTTTTCTTTAGCTTCCTTTTACTTGAAATTATCTCCATTCTTGCATTTGTTGTTAATATCCTGCTTGGTTCCGTAATATGAACCACGTTGTTGAACTTACTGCCAGGCTTTGTTCTAGCATGCACAAACAAACTAAAAAGTCATATCATGACATATACATTCAAAATGCTAGAACCTGTTTTAGTGTTAGATACATCAAGATATGAATAATAATAATAAATGTACAGATAGATATAGACAAGAGGTAGGAAGGATCATGGGTCTGGCTGCTGTGGGTCCCGCTGAGCTGCTAAGGTGCTAGCCTCGCCAGTCCTCTGTCTGACGCTCCTCTAGTAGGACATATGGGTCTGAGAATATGGTGTATAGGTAACTCCTGCCCTGTCCATCATCCGTCCTAGTCCAGTGGTAACCTATGTACTAAATCTAGAAAAATCACAAGTCATCGCGTCAATCACCTCGCACTGCTCAGTCAATGCCCCATGTATCTCATGCACGTCCTTCTCTAGTCTGGCCATCCTTTGAGGCATGGTCCTGGTAGGAGCTGGTGGTGGCAGAGGTGGCTGCTGAGGTGCTTGTACGGGTGCCAGAACTGCTTGGTCACCCTCGTCAACAGCAGGAGCATCCTCAGCTATAGCACGGGCACCAGCAATAGCATCGGGCTGCCTCTCTGGTCCATTGGCCACCCAGACCCAAGTATCATATAACTGCACATAAATCTGTAGCCTCACCAGCTCAGCCATATCAATAATCTAAAGCTCAGGGGCAATAACCGTCAATCCTCCGAGTATCTCGGCAGTCAGGAGCCCAAAATGCTTAGCCAATCAAGCTACAAACTGCCCACCAGAAATATGCGCCTTGCTCTTCCTCCCATCGGCAAACCTCCTCAGATATCGAGCTACAAACTGCCCACCAGAAATATGCGCCCTGCTCTTCCTCAGATATCGAGCTAACAAGTAATGGATGTTGACCGATCTAACATCCAGCCCTCTCAGATAAAACAAATCAGTCATAGTCACCTTCTTAGGTGGCCTGACTCCTCCTAGCAATACTGTGTGCCATCATCCGATGGCAAATTTTCAGAATCGGATCTCTGATCAAAGTGTAGGAAGGGGGAGGTCCCAAGAAATCTCCATCGGTCGAAATATCCCTCCAATAGTCATGTAGATCTCCCTTCCCAGGGATCATCCTCTTACTCTCACTCTAGTACCTAGCAAAACCATGGGACTCCATCTCTTCCCTGGTGTGTAATCCCAAGGCCAGAATAAACTGCCTCCAGCTCAATCGTCTCCTGGATCCACCTAACTAAAAATGAATAGTACCGGGAGCATCCAAATCAAGTAATACCTCTCCAAATCTGAGCATGCTAAGGAACTCCAGAATAAGCTCCCAAACCAGTGGTCCCCTAGTACTAAACAGCCTCCCCTAAGCTTGACTAGTAAACACGACTACACCGGCCTCATCACGGTGCTCCATCGCCATTCTAGCAAACAAACCGTCCCTCAAAAGCTGGGGCATACCCTGAAAATCCACAACATGTACCCTGTGTATCTATCGACTGTAAATCTTCTCCAACCTCGACTCAAAATCTGCTATATCTGAATCAGTATACTCTAACCCATTGTAGAACAAAATTACCTCCTGTGTCTCAGTCAAATAGTGTTGAGGACACTTCATCAAGAGTTCCTTAAAGCGCTCCCATACTTGAAAAAGGGTTTCATCTGACTCTTGCTGAAAGTTGTTGATTTCCTCCATTTTCTTCGCAGTTTGACCAGGTGGGCAATATTTTTTTAAAAACTTAGTTTTAAGATCTTCCCAAGTTTTGATTGAACTAGTTGCTTCGTTTCTTAGCCAACGACTTGTGGCTCCAGTTAAGGATATAGGGAAGACTCAGAGTATTAGTTGATCCACAATGATGTTAGGTACATGGAATAAGTCAACTATTTCGAGAACTTTCTCAATGTGTTCATTTGCATCCACGTTATCCGAACCGCTAAATGTGTTTTCTCAAAGCTCCTTAAGAAATTGTCCTTTCAGTTCAAATTGATCTTTGTTATCAATTTTAGGTCAAGCAACTCCCGGTCCATAGTCTGTTCGGGTCTTGCTCATGTATTGCTCCATTGTTTCCACCATTGCTTCCGCTTCTTCTTTCTCCGAGTATTCTTGTTCAGAAAGTAGATTAAAATCAGGCGATCTCAATTCGTCAAGACTTAGAGTCTTGAAGTGTCTCCTTAGTGATCGAAATTCTCGTTCAGGTTCTTTGTAAGGTGTAAATACTTCGCTCGTAGAACTCCTTGTCATGCACTACCTGAAACAAGGGATAAACAATCAGTAGGATTTTTCCCGGTGAAAGGTAAAAAAAATTAGCACGAAAATCAAATATTTCAGCTTCTGTTCCAGACAATCGATACGCCATATCCAATGGAAGTTGATATGCCGTATTGATTAGTTGGGATGAATACGTTGTATTGGACAAAAAACTGGATACGTCGTATCTGATGGAAGTGGATACGCCGTATGCAACTGTCGACTAGAACAGCGTATTTAAGAAAAACAATTAAATATGCAAACAATTAAACATAAGAATATATACAAACAAACAATTAAATACAGATATACAAATATCACAGAATATACAAGAATATACACTAATCTAAATTATACTAATCCTAAGGATTAGATCTAATCTAATGTTAAAAAAATATCAAATAAAAATCAAGATTAATTTTCACTCCCCGGCAATGGCGCCAAAAACTTGATGTGTTGTCGTTGTATGGTATATTTAAGATGATTCAAGTTTTAAATTTATATTTTTCCGACTAAACCAAAAACAACACTTTAACGGGCAGTGTACCCGATCGGTAGTAGTTTCGTAGTAAGTAGGGTGTCGAACACTTGAAGCGAGGTTAAATCTATCAATTTAATTAATATCTTGGTTATCTAATCTATGTTAATTCTATTCTATTCTAAACCTATGTTAAACCTATGTCAGTCTAAATCCTAATTCTAACGGGAAAAGGGGGTTTTCAGCCTGAGAGACTGGCACGGTTTGGTTGGTGTCTATAATCAATTCAAGGCACTTTAACCCACGCAAGCTAATTAACAAAAGATGAAAGAGCGGTCGAACCTTATATAAGAAAACTGTATTAACCATTATTAATCTGATTAGAACGTTGGTTTGTTTATTTAGTGCAATGATTTCTTCTCTCGAGGTGGCATATCATTCGTAAGACTTAGGCGTTACATCATCCTAAGACCTAGACACAATAATTCTGTCATAATTAAAGCATCCGCATAAAGCATCCTTATTTGCTGATTATAATCTATCTTAGGGATTAAAGCAATGGTGATCTTGTTAAACCCTAACTCATAGAGACTTTACCCACTTACCGCTTAATGGCAATTTATACACTAGTAGTCCACTTGTCTAACTATCCAATGGAATCAGAATGTTACTTGTTAAATTATCTAGGTCACCTGCTAGTCAACACGATCAATAAACCATTGGCAATATCCAATTAACTAGTTAAGCCCGAAGCGTATCCTAGACACAGACTTAGAAGGACAATATTTATGTAACTATGATTCTAGATGTATAGATTACTATATGGAGAGCTATCCCGGACTCTAGATCTACTTGGTCCGCTTCACTAGATCTAGTTGAATGATAGGTCGCATACAAAAGCGCGTAAACAAGTATAAATTGATAAACATAAACAAGCACTCAACGATAAATCAAGAAATCGAGATAAACAAATACTAAACATTCAGATCTTCATAATAATGGCTAATACCCAAAGGTATTAGCCTTTAAACGTCATAATAAATACAAGAGCAATTATTTAGCCAAGGTAAACTAACCGAGTTAACGAATGATACCAAAAATTAAACGATTACTAAAGTATATCGAATTACACGTTGTCGTCTATGGAATTGAATACGTTGCTCGACCTCTTCTGCTCTTTTTCTCCTATGAAAATTGACTTTTATGGTTTAGGTATCGAGAATATGATTTAGCACACTTAAAACTCGTTTTTGAGTTTTCTGTTTATAAGGTCTGAAAGTCGGTTGGATACGGCGTATCCAAGAGTTGGATACGGCGTATTGGGGATTTCTTGGAGTAGGGACCACGCTTGATATCTTCCAGAATATTATATTGATTCCATATCTTGAATACGGCGTATTAATTCTCTCTGGATACGGCGTATTGATCTTTATTCCTATGTGGTCTTTGGTGAGTGCAGGCACGGATACGCTGTATCTTCCTTGTTGGATACGGCGTATTGGTCTTTAGAATAGTAATCTTTAAAATATCTTCATTTAAGTTTCAAAATGCGCGCCTTTTGCCAACTTTCACTAATTACTCCATAATTACTGCAATTCTCAAATATAAACGATTAAGTAACAATTCTTTGCAATAACTATATACAAAATGGGTTAATAACATGGGATAAATGATGCTATAAAATAGATGTTATTTGATGTCATCAACAGCGTATTCGACTCTGTCATCAATATGGCGTATTCAGTTTACTGAATACAGCGATTTGCTAGTTTTTTATAGCAAATTTATTACATGTTAAAATGGTTGACCCCAATATTACTATGGAAGAGTATATCAGGCTTGAGGAAGAAAAAGCTTTGAGTTACGGTGAGACGTTTAATTGGCAAACTGCCACATACGGTAAGATGGAGTATTGTGAAGATGAGGACGATTGCTTTGTTAACTTCGAATCCGAATTCCCAGCTATAGTCCTTGATGATACATTAAAATCTAGAGAAGCGCTCTCATGGGAACCCACAGTGGATGTGTCTGGACGTTATCAGTCTGTAATTTTATTTTATTACTTTCAAAATTTTAATTGTTTTCACAGGTTTCATACGGCGTATCCTAGGGTTTGGTATACGGCGTATTGATCCCTATACAGTTGTGTGTTTAATTGTTTTCCTGCATTGTAACTTTTGTATAACCGAGTTAGGAATCGCACTTTTGTCTTCTAATCTTTTATGCAGGACCTTGCTATCAGGAAATCGACGCTATGGTATACTCTAAAAAAGACGTGTGTTGAACTCGTACGAGCATTCTGAAGCTTCCTCAACACACTTTTTGCTCAAGAACTCAAATTGGAGAATCATCCCGAGCAACATATCAGGGGAGTTCCTCGTTCTAATTCTATTTCCTATTTTCTTTATTGTTTTATTTATACAATGAGGACGTTGTATAATCTAAGTGGGGGGATGGAGAATTAGAACGCCTACTTGTCCTTTTACAAATAACATGTTAATATGCTTAAATTATGCCAAATTTAATTTTTTTTCTAACATAACTTTTGTAAAAATTACTAGTTACATGACCTCGTGCACTATAACCCTTAATGCCAAATTATGAGAATTAAGCATATTTCGTTTCCCAACGTTTACTATAAATTTCATAAAAATATGAGTGTGCCGGTGATGTAGTGGACTTTAGAACTTGGCTTGGTATATCACTCGAGACTACAACGATGAGTACTATGGATTTAGATGGAGAAACATTTTTAACTGGTAAATTTCTAAGAATACACCAAAAAGCCTAAATGTTATAAAATTAACTAACTACATTGGTTAGTTAAATCACTTGTAACCCTTTGCTTACTCTACTTTAAGAGTAAGATCCCCTAGAAAAACCTATTGAGCCATTCCTGTCTTTTTCACATCATATGTCTATTTCGTTACACCTTTACACCTTAGCCTACCTTGTAGATTAAGCCTACTTAATCAAAGTTGCTAGTTGCTTTTGTGTAAAGTTTTGTATTTCCTGTGTCAAAGTGAAATTTTCTATCTCTGTTATGGTCGGGAATTTGCACAATGCAATGGGAAAATATGTAGCTCGTGTATTTTGTTACTTTCGCGATTATGCATTATGTCCGAAGTGAAGCGGTGAAGGAAAAATTATCCCGAAAAATTATGATTGTGAAGACGGTAAAATTGCACCGAGGTTTATGTTATGAAAAAAGGTAAAATAGAAAATATATCAAAAAAGAGAAGGAAGTTTTATAGTCGGTTCGTTAAACTTAAATCGAAGAAATTCTTGGAAGGATCGATTATTCATGGATAAAAGTCAACGATGTATAGTTTTGTATTAAGTGGTCGATATCACCGCTTTTGTAAAAGTATATAACTTTGGGATGTAAGGAAAGTTGACCGTTATGGGAACGCCAACTTAGGTTGTCTTTGTCTTCTCTATGATCGAGGCGTTTGTATATATTTCGAGTCTTTATCATGGAACGGTCGGGGAAAAGTTACTAGCAACTACCTTATTTGTTTAAGCTTAATCTATTTGTTTTGTAAATTTTATTTAACAACAATTTACTTTCTATTCCTAGCAATTAACCTTAGGTTTTACTCGAACGAGGTTGGAGTGAGTCATGCATGTCTATTCCGTCGTTACGGCCATGTATGTGTGCTTCAGCTGCCTTGTTGGTGTGGTACTATCAATAAAAGATTATTAGAATGATTTACCCTTAGCCTTATATAAAAACCCAATTTACCTTTTGACTTGTTTCTCCTTAGCTCTAGTGGTGGAGATGTGTATCCTTGTCAAGCTTATGATACGAAGCTAATCACAACCGAGCAAATGAGCATACCAATTAAATGTTACACCCTAGATTAGTTGAGTGATCTGAGTGATTTTATTTCCATATTCCGTAAGGTGCTTGGTCTTGTACAGGTGATTAAATCAAAAGAAGTACTTAAACAAAAAAAATCATTGACTTCAGTTGGGATACATTTTCAATATAATATAGAGTCTACTTGAGGACAAGTAGGATTCAAGTGGGGGGATATTTGATTACATCAAATAACATCACATTTATACCATCATTTATCCCGAATAAGTTACCTACTTTTGTATAATTATTGCAAGAATTTGTACTTAATTGCTTAAAAGTGTTATTTGCAGTAATTGAGGAGTGATTTGTGAAGACATGCTAAAAGGCATAAATTTTGGAGCTAAAACGAAGACATTTGAAGATTACTCAATTCTAAACAATACGTCGTATCCAGGAAAAGAGATACGGCGTATCAGCGCCAAGTCTTCACAAGAAAACGCGTATTCATAATTCCCAATACGGCTTATCCACCTTCTGCCATACGCCATATCCATGAAGATATCTATTTAGAGATACGAAGATATTATTATTTTAGGAATGTATATTATAATGATCATAAGCTTTTCGTGCACTCCAAGGGATACACCCCAATATGCCGTATTGGCCTAACCCAATACGGCGTATCCAATTTTTTTAGTGGTTATAAATTGAAGACTTAAAAATAAGTTTTCAGTGTGCAAAATCATATACTTCATACCATACACATAAAAGATGATTTTCTGAAGAAAAGAAGAGCAACAAAGGTCAAGCATCGATCACGATTCTATAGAAGACACCGTGTAATTCCTATACTCTTGTAATCATTTAAATTTGGTTACGTTTGGTAAAATGTTTAGTTTATCTTGGTTAATTAATCATGCTTGTATAATTACAATGGTTATGGGCTAATACCCTTGGGTATTAGCCCTCTTAATGAAGATTTAATGTTTGGTTTGTTTTAAAATCGGTTTTCTTAATTTATCGTTGAAAGTTTAATTATGCTTATCACATGATATTTGTCTACGTGTTTGAATATGCGACCTATCATTCAACTGGGTCTAGTTACCCCTAACAAGAGAGTTAAATACTGGGATAGCTCTCCATATCGTGTTTTATATTACTGGACCAATAGGATCACAAATAACGTTCTGTCTTTGTCTTTAAATTTAAGAGTTTAGTTAGACTGATATGTGACCCATAATGTTTCAACAAGTATGTTCTTGATTAATTGATAAAGATTTGAATAGTGGACTACCAGTATATAAAATACCGTCAAACAGTAAGTGGGTAAAGTCTTGATAGGCCAGCGTTTATCAAGATCACCATTGCTTTAATCCCTAGATAGATTATAATTAAACTAAAAGGATGCTTTATGCGGATGCGTTAATTGTGACATGATTCAACGTGTCTAGGTCTTAGGATGATGTCCTGCCTAAGTTTTAAGAATGATATGCCGCTTCGAGATAAGAAATCATTGCACTAAATAAACAAACCAACATTTAATCGGATTTAATATGGCTAATACAGTTTTCTATTATTTGGCTTGTACCGCTCTTTTATCTTCTGATTGTTTTCTTGCATGTTTATTGTGTTTAGAATTGATTATTGTCACTATAAAACCTATGCCAGTCTCTCAGGCTGAAAACCCCTCATATCCGTTAGAAGTGTATATAGCATAGGTTTAACAAGTAATTAAGATTAACTTAATTAGAGTAATTAAAATACTGGTAGAATATAAGGTTAACGACCTCGCTCTTAGTGTTCGACACCCTACTTACCACGAAACTCCACCCGGTCGGGTACACTGCCCGTTAAAGTGTTGTTTTAGGATAAGTCGGCTAAATATAAATTTAAAACTTGGTAATCAATAAATTGACCCTACACGACAGCACATCAGCGGGAACTCTTATAGGTAAACTAACATGCTTACTTAATCATGCATTACTCCCTAGTTGATTCATCTAATTTGTTTCCCTATCACCCTCGTTAGTGTAATGTGTAAGTATTCCCCTTATTTAATTGCGAATTGGTCAGAGACGCATCTACGTAATCACAAAAGCTGGCAGCTCCTGTCAAATGCTTTTCCCACCCAATAGTTAAACCATCCACATTAAATACTTAATTAGTTATCTTCCCAAACGTGAGGGTTTCATCTATATCTAACCATGTTTCACTAGTTGTCTATGCTAATGTAATATCTTATAGCTAGTTTTTTAATGCCTAACATGCACACAACTAACAAGAAGCAACAAATTAAAGTTCACAACTAAGTTTCATGCAATCATAAGCAAACACATATATATTTAGCCTAACATTTTAACAAGAAGAAAAGAAAAACAATTAATCATCAAACACATAGACATATATGAATGATTACAGATTGGATTACTTTTTCAAACCAACTTGTAAGTATATGAGTACAAGGGGCATAAAAAGCCCTAAAATCGTCTATAATGGTTGCAATATAGTTCTCCAAAGTTTCACACATAAATTATGAAAATAAAGGGTTTGTATATATAGGAATTAGGTTGTAACGGCGTCACTAGTGTTTTGTGACGCCGTCACCTCGTCGACTTATTCTAAGGGTTTCTTTAACAACATATTCTGACGTCGTCAGAGAATCTTGTGACGTTGTTACTTTGCAATTGTGACACCGTCTCCACACACTGAAGCGTCACAAAACTTGTCCAAAACTTCACTTCTAGGCACATTGGGTAACGCCGTTAGGTAGGTGGTCGTGAGGCTGAAAAGTTGTGTTTTTGCCTTGTTTCTTCCCGAATCGAGCGCAAGTCACATGTATTCCGTCCAAGTGCTTATAATTACAAAAAAGAGGATTTAGTGCAATAATATAGCATATTTGCATTATTTTGGGGGTTAAATGACCCCTAAGTGTATAAAATGATAACTCATCAGATTTGCCTACTCATTGGTTTAATTCATATCCAATACTTAATCAAGTAAATACTCTACTTCTATTGGCTAAAGTTGTTGTAAGATCGTTGAGGTTTATGTGAATGGTTTCCATGATCTTGTGTGCACGTCGGTTGTAGACACGAAACCTACTAGAAGTTGTATAGTAGCGCGCGTACACACACACATACACACATACACACTACAAGAAAAAAGGGCTTTAATGACGAGTGGAAAATCGTCACTATTAGAGGAAAATTCGTCACTAAACCAGTTTAATGACGAAAATCGACGTCGTCACTTGTCGTCACAATAGCTCCGTCACAAATTTATTAGTGACGAAATTGAATTTGACACTAAATTAATGACGAACTAAAGTAGTCACTTACGGGTGTGTGACAACCCATTTTTCACTTAATTTCATCACAAAAGTGGCTAAAATCGTCACTATCTGATAGAATTAGTGACAAAATAAAGGCGTCACTTATCGGGTGAACCTAACGAGAAACTAATGAACCTTAACGTCCAATAGTGACGAAATACGTCGTCACTTTCCAGAATTTTATATTGGCTGCAATTTGCAATTTGCAATTTTCAATTCTATATTGGCTGCAATTTCCAGAATTCTGTAGATCGGAAATGACAAAAAGGTATAAAAGATACTTGATCCATACGTCGTCAATAATAAGAAATCACTTGATCCATACGTCCAACAATTATTCGATTTATGAAATACTATTTGATTTGAATACAACAACACGTTGTATGTCTACAATCTACGAATAATTACGTCCCGTTCCGAACAAAAAAAGAGCAAAACCAACTCATCCAATCATATATTTTAGGAGCTGCAGCATATCATCTTTGAATTTGAGACCCATTCGTCAACATTTTTCTTGAAACTGAATGCAAGATCAAAATTACCAAATAGTAATCATGAAACAACCTGAAAAAATCAAACAACAAATTACCAAATAAGGTGGTCGATATCATATGGTACTAAGAACATACAACAAAGGTTTAATTTATGCTATGAATGCGCTTTAAATAGCTGGAAAAACGAATAATCTGCATTGAAAATTTTAGATACTAATTCCATTAATGTAAATGAAATACTATTTGA
>BQNB010019047.1:0-42513 GCA_026074375.1 Tanacetum coccineum
ACTATGATCCCGAGGGTGACATTCTCATTCTTGAGGCACTTCTAAACAGTGATCCATTACCTTCACTAAACCAAGGAGATTATTTACCCGGAATTCAAAAAGATCTTAAAGTCGTTGAACCAAAAGAATCTTCTTATGAACCAAAAGATGAAATTCCCGAAGTCGAACTTAAAGAGTTACCTCCGCATCTCGAGTATGCGTTTTTAGAGGAAAATAACAAGCTTCCAGTCATAATTTCAAAAGATTTAAGCCAAGATGAAAAGACCTCACTCATTAATGTTTTGAAAGACTGAAAACAAGCAATTGCTTGGAAACTTTCTGATATCCGAGGCATAGATCCAGAGTTTTTGTTCGCACAACAATCCCTTTTGAATATGCTTATGAACCTCAGTCTACATACAACCTCAAAAGGAGGGTTAACCCTAAAATCCATGACGTACATCAGAAAGAAGTAGAAAAAACTTCTTGACGCGGGATTGATTTATCCGATCTCGTGGATAGTCCATGGGTAAGTCCGGTCCCATTGTGTTTTCCAAAAAAAGGTGGTATGACCGTTGTCACTAATGAAAGAAAATGAATTGGTGCCCTACAAGATAAGATCACGGGTTGGAGAGTTGCATCGACTAACTGAAAGTTAAACGAAGCAACTTGTAAAAAGATCAGTTTCCCGTATACCATTTAAGGACCAGAATGTTAGAGCTATTACCGGCAACGAATTTTTAGTGTTTTCATAGATGATTTTCAGGGAATTTTCAAATCCCAACTAGATCCCTAAAGATCAAGAGAACACTACAATCACATGGCCCATACGGAACATTCAAACCGTCGTATGCCATTCGGGTTTATGATAATGCTCTCGGACTTTTCAACGTTGTATTGATACCATTTTTCATGAAGATAGAAAAAACGGTAGTAGGTTTCAATGATGATTTTTTCAGTTTTTGGAGATTCTTTTTCCTCGTGTCTTGCCAATTTAGACAAAATGCTCAAACGATGTGAAGACACCAAATTAGCACTAAATTAGGAAAAGAGCCATTTCCTGGTGTAAAGAATGGCATTGTATTAGAACATAAGAAATCTCTAGAAAAGGGAAATGAAGTCGATACGGCCAAAGTGATGTGAATTTAAAGGGCATCTCATCCAACAATCCGTAAAGGTATACGAAGTTTTCTCGGGCATGCTGGATTCTTATCTAAAGATTCATCAAAGACTTTTCAAATATCTCTCGACCCATGACCCATCTCTTAAAGAAAAACACTCCTTTTATCTTCTCAAAAGATTGCATTCTAGCCTTTTAAACATTGAAAAAGAAGTTAACCGAAGCTCCAATTCTCATTGCTCCGAATTGGGACCAACCTTTTGAAATCATGTGCGATGCAAGTGATTATGCAATAGGTGCGATTCTAGGGTAAAGGATTAAGAAGCATTTTAGACCAATTCATTATGCAAGTAAGACCATGACCGAAGCAGAATCAAACTACACAACAACGGAAAAAGAGATGCTTGCAGTTGTTTACGCTTTCGAGAAGTTTCGATCATATCTAATCATGAACAAAAGTGTTGTTTACACGGACCACTCCGCATTGAAATACCTCTTCAACAAGAAAGACGCCAAAGCAAGATTGCTTAGATGGGTCTTACTTCTCCAAGAATTCGATTTTTCAGTTATCGATACCAAGGGAGCTGAAAACTATGCAGCCGATCACCTCTCTCGTCTTGAAAACCCGTATAAGAATGTTTTTGATCCTAAAGAGATTAATGAAACTTTTCCTCTTGAAACATTGAACACGGTGACTTCTTATGATGACCAAAATACCCCGTGGTTTGCCGATATAGCAAATTACCACGCGGGGAATTTTCTTATCAAAGGAATGTCAACCCAACAAAAGAGGAAATTTTTCAAGAATATAAAGCATTACTTTTGGGATGATCCCTATCTCTTTCGAACATGTGCGGATCAAATCATCCGTAGATGTGTATTTGGCCAAGAAGCTCTTGAAATTCTCAAGGCTTGTCATGAAGGACCCACCGGGGGCCATCATAGTGCTAATATCACCGCTCGGAAAGTATTTGATGCCGGTTTCTTTTGGCCTACAATTTATAAGGATGCTTACGAATTGATCAAATCTTGTGATGCATGTCAAAGACAAGGCAAGATTTCACATCGAGATGAGATGCCTCAAAATGCAATCCAAGTTTGTGAAATTTTCGATGTTTGGGGTATCGATTTTATGGGACCTTTTCCGTCGTCTAGAGGAAACAAATATATTCTAGTAGCCGTCGATTATCTTTCCAAATGGGTTGAAGCCAAGGCGCTCCCCACCAACGATGCTAGAGTAGTTGTGAAAAAAAAAAATGATTTTCTGGTCTTAACCGTACTAATACCCGGTATTTTGTAAAAACTATATAAGCCTCTTCCAACTTTGGAAGAGGCAAGCTAGTCATTATTTCCTTTTCAAAGAAACACATACACTCTCTCTCTAGAAAATCTCTCTTATGTGTTTCTCTCTCTAGAAACTAGCCCAATCACAAGAATCATCACCGTGTTATGAAATAAACGATCCTACAAATTGGTACCATAGCCTAGTTGGATTCGTGATTGATTCGTGTGGTTAATACAAGATCAAATTCGTGGCTTATTTTTGGTGAAAAATACCCACGGCTTAAATTTATTTTTGAGCTTGTTTGTTTGTTAATACGTGTCTTCTATGTTCTACATATCAAAAAGGGTTAGATTGTTACCAAATCAATGGCTTACAAAGCAATCTAGAATCGTTTTTTTTAAAAGCTTAAAATGTTTGGCTTATTTGAGTAGTTCTGGTGGCGGTTATTGGTTATGGATTTGAAGAGCCACAAGGAAAATCGTGTTAATGTATGCTTAATCTTCGATTACCAACTTAGTTTTATGCATTGAAAGCTTATTTGAGGAAAGAAATAGCTTATTTGGTCGATTTATGCTTTTCGATTGAAGTTCATCAAGCGGTTTGCTTAAAATATAATATTCTAGGTGGCTAGTGACAGAAGGACAGACCAAATCCATGTTTAAAGGAAAAGGTAAACCGCGAGTTGACCAAGCAATGGCGGTTGAATAAAAAAAAAAAATAGGCAGCGAGTTACTATAGACAGCGAGTTGCTCACGGTGAGTTGCTTAGTTTTATATGACAGCGAATTTTGCTCACGGCGAGTTTCTAAACCACGGGCGTGTAGCTAAGATTATAGGCAGCGAGTTGCTCACACCGAGTTGCTTAGTTTATTGTGCAGCGGAGTTAGCTCATGGCGATTAGATTATTTTATTTGAACCAGCGAGTTGCACACGGCGATTGATTATTTTATTTTGGCAGAGCGAGTTGGCCTGTTAGGCAAGCGGTTGCTCAATCAATTAGGAGGCGTTTGGTTGATTCAAGCGGCGGTTAGCTCAATCATACGACACCCCTTTTAGCGACACTTTTTGGCGGAAAAATTAAGTAATTTGTAATCTTTTTCTATAGTTTTTTTAACTTATTTTTTACAACAAATTCAAATTTGGTAATAAGGTTAAAATTATATTCGGTCGACACCTTAAGCGACACCTTTTTTGGCGGGACAAAATTAAGTAAAATATAATTTTTCTTTCGCCAGTTTAGCTTATTTTTACACCAAATTTAGATTTTGGTAATAGGAGTAAAATTTATTTTTTCATAATCCAACAGCGCCCAATTTCACAACAAATCAACAAACCAAATAACACAACCAATTATTCAACTTACGTTTTTTATTGGATTTTGTAAAATCCCGGTAAACTTCTTATCAGTTTAAATCGTTAGACTTGTAAAATCACCGTGGAACGTTAATTGCATTCATAACAATACATCAAGACGTCTAATATGTCAGAAGATATTTGGTATGCCGGTTCCGATACACGCCCACCAATGCTTGACAGAACATACTTTGAATCTTGGCAACAACGCATTCGTCTGTATTGTTTGGGAAAAGATAATTGAGAGAACATTATGAAAATCGATTACTGAAGGTCCTTTCAAATGGGAACGATCATACCATAACTCCTTCTGAAGATGGCTGAGAAACTGAGGGTCACTTCAACTAGGTCCAGAACGTAGAATCTTACAGACCTTTCCTGCTAAAGAAAAGAAATGTATAAAGCTGACATTCGTGCTACGAATATCTTACTTCAAGGTATACCAAAAGACATCTACACACTCATCAACCATTACACTGACCCAAAGACATTTGGGACAATTTGAAGATGATCTGGAAGGTTTCTGATTAACAAAGGATGACAGGGAGATCACAATTATATGATTAATTTGAACGCTTCTGACAAATCAAAGGAGAGACCATTCATGATTTTATTTCTATTTTAGTTTTCGAAGCTCATTAACGACATGAGAAACAATCAAGATGACCATGTACAGAAGCAGCTTAACTCTAAGTTTGTGAACAACAGTTACTGAATGGAGTAATTTCATTACAGAAGTCAAACTAAACAAAGGTTTGAAAGAGTCTAACGTTGATCCAGATTATGCCGACTTGAACAACAAGTGGTACATGCAAATGAGAAACAGAATGATGATGAAAGGTTCATTCACCCTATTGATGACCCCATGGGCACTAGTGTCATAATGCATCAAATCAGTAGTATCCAACACAATCATCTGAGTCTCCATATTCACAAATCAACGATCACTTGTTGATAACTGTCAAAGGACACAGGAAGCACATCAACGGATAACTTGATTGAAAGCAATACCCAACACACTTGCCCTCCTCCGAACTCCTCAAATGCAAGAAAATCCACAGTTCAAGAACGGCAGAGGATGTTTGTTTCATGATGTTCGAGGTAGATACAATGCAAGAAATAAGGAAGGACCATTTCAAGGAACAATGCAAGCGGAAATGTTGTAGCTGAGGAATGTTAGAGTCAGAACAGAGTTGGAAACATGAATCCTGGTCAAGTTTAAACCCATTATGTGCTACAACTGCCAAAAGGAATCAGGCACATAGCACGAGAATGTCCACAACCAAAGCGTCCCAGGATTCAGACTACTTCAAAGACAAGAACTGCTTTATGCAAGCCCAGGAGAGTGGTGGCAGTACAGATGAAGAACAGTTGTTTTTCTGCAGTGAGAACAATGCACCAATTTTGATGACGATATGGATGATTTGGCACTCAATTGGGACCCTGTCTTGAAACTGGCAATGCAATGAGCATTCGACTCTGATGTTGATGAGGTCTCCCAACACATAAGACCAAGTTCATGGCAAATCTTTTCATCTGAATATCCAATCTACGATAAGCCGGGCCATCATATGACTCCGAATACTCCGTAGAGGTACAAGAACATGATACCTTTTGTATACATATGGATGATTATCGATGAAGTACACACGAGTGCAAAGCGATGTACAACACAACTAGCGTTGTTAACTCTGATGCGACCTATATGAGTGATAGTAATATATATTCCGTATGATCAGAATGTGAAGACACGAAGAACATGGTTGAACAAGTAAATGTATCTCTATGCGAAATGATGCATTGATGTCAATATCTCGATGAAATGCATGAACCACGTTGTCCAAAGTATGTCACAAATAAGCAGGTTAAAGTAGTTAAATGACACATGACTTCAGAACATGCGAGATATAAGGAACTGTCAGGGAGTGTATGAATCAAAGGGCTAATTTTGAAATAACTGATAGAGAACAAAGATTGATTAACAAATGAGATAATTATATCTCTAACCAAATCGAAAGAAACTTCTTTAAAATCGGAACTTCATTCTGCCTACAATTGGCACACATCGGCTCTAAACCTTAACCATCATAAATACTGAGGAATAAGCGATCATTTGAAAAAGATTTTAATCAAAAAGAAGACAAATCCTGGACAGAGTTTTTAGAACATTAAAAGGCTAAAAGAAAAGGTTAAGATAGATTATACAAACAAGATCAGTCTGTTCAAATCGGTTCACATGAAATGTAAACCAAAATCGTTTTATAATGAAAATAACAAGGTACCATAGGCTAACAAAAAATCCCTTATGTCCTCACCCGTGCAAAGCAAGTTCAACCTGCCTCTAATAGATTGTCATGTATAGTCAGTCCAATCATGCATGCCCTGTTGTACATGACTTAGAGGATACTCGTGAGATATCTGAGACAACTAGGAAAAGAATGCTTGAGAAAATGAAAAGCCCTCAATGTGTGGAAAATAAAGTTAGGATTGCCCCCCCAGATTACTCGAAGGAGAACTTTCTTGCAACCTTTACACTCACAAATAAATCTGACCCCAATAACAATAATTTGGTCCATAGGATATATAATGACAGTGAAAAAGGCTGAGACCACATTCCAAAACCACTTTCAGCATTGACAATGTATCCACCCAATACACCTGTCAAGCTTGTCCTCAGAGTTCTTCCAACTAAAAGTCAAGTGAAGATTAATCTTTATGTTCTCACACAACTTTTTACGGAATTTAAAAAAACTTGCAAAAAGATAATCACCCCAACAGGTGTTACGAAAGGGGAAAGAGGTTTTGAGCAAACAAAAAGATGTTACCTCACTGAAGTTATTCCATTTTCCAAAACTCTTAAAGAACACTTTGTCAGGAGTTCAAACGGCCCTCTTAAAGAATTAAAAGTAAATGAAAGAAATTTTGATCAAATGACAGATGAGGTGGATCCAGAATGTCATGGAAAAGCAATGTGCCAAAATTGTAAAGAAAAATCTTCTCATTGAAATGGAGAAACGATTGCTAATTGTTTTGTCGAACAACTGAAATTTTTGATGTGGAAAAATCACGTTGTCTAGATCTTGAAGCTGAGATGTCTAAAGTTCATAATGAGTCAAAACATATTTCAAAACTTGAAAGGGAATACCTAAATTTGCAATTAAAGTATCAACATCTTCAAGAAAGTTTTGATAATAAAAAATCACAACATCACAGAAGCTCCTTATTTAACTCATTATTTAAGATCAAGAATCTAGAACATTAGATTCAAGAAAAGGACAACGTGATTAGAGACTTGAAAGTTCTAGTCTCTAATGTGAACAACAGAAGTTGTGAGCCTTATAATGCTAACGATGTCACTGATCTTCTTGAACAGAATGAGCATAAAAAAAAAAAGAAAAAAACATTACAAGGAAAGTTTTTGAGTCTATTAAGATCACGCGCACTACACTAAGAAAGACATCTTCTTGTTAACACAGATTGAGGATCTAAAGGCTCAAATTTAGAAGGCAATTTGAAAGTCTGCCACTAGAAGTTCTGTCAAAACCAAAAGTTTCTTGCGCCCTGGCATGTTATATGCCATGATGTCAACCCTTCCCGCATCCCTACGAACAATAGGAGTGCTCATTAACGCCTAAATCAACCATCTAAGGAGGATGTAGAAACAGTTAGGGAGATTGTAGAGAAGCTAGAGTAGTTAAACCTGGATAATTTACTTAACTAAGCTTGTCAATACACTAACATTCTCAGAATTTGTTTAGAATATGTCATAGGCACTTGGCCCAAAATTTTCAATGAAAAGATAACCAGGCTCCTTCGACCTTTAACAAGGATAACGCAAGTTACTTGTAAATGATACACCAGGAACTTCAACTAGTAACACACAACAATAAGAAGTGCACAGAAAGTTCAACAGACTAATGTCCCCTGTGATTCATTCTACAGGATAACAGTTCCCACCTCGTGCAACGATCAAAGCCTAGCAGCAATACAAACACAATAAGGATCCTCCAGCTAAGAGTGTGAAATAACAAGAAAGTAGTAAAGACCATCCTAGAACAAATAAGTCTGTTTGAGCGACAAAAGTGAATCGGGTTGATACTAGCATTAAGCTCTAAGCGAGTAGTAATTAATTTGAATTCTTGGAATCAGAGAACAAAACGTGTAACAAATGTTTAAGCTCTCCAAATCATGAAATGTGTGTTGTTAATATTTTGAGCTCTGTGAATGCTACCCCCACTGTTAAAATTTTCTTGAATAAAGGGAAGCAGATTTGGAAACCAAAAGGCAAACTGTCTGATAACAGTTTGAACAAGACCAAGCAGATTTGGCAACCAAAAGGCAAACTGTCTGATAACAGTTTGAACAAGACCAAGCAGGTTTAGAAAGCAACGGGTAAACTATTTGCTAATGTTGGTTATCAATGGAGACCCACAGGAAAGAAATTCACCTCAGGAAAACTTAATTGTGGTTATCAATGGAGACCCACAGGAAAGAAATATGCCTTAGGAGAACTGTGCCCTTTAACTAGGCTTCCTGTGACATGTACTACTGTGTCAGCTAACCAACAGGACCCCAACACAAATTGGGGATCGCGAAATTCCACCCCCCCTCTAAATCGACTGTTTTCAAGTGCAGGTGGTACAGATCATCCTTTGGTATCTGGACTCAGGCTGTTCAAAACTCGATTTAGAGGAAGAAATGGCTCCTGTACACAACAGTTCAGGACCCGAGCCTAAAATGATGTTTGGACAAAACAGTTCAAGCCTCGTTCTTCATCAAATGATGTCTGCTCAAATCAGTTCAGGCCTCGCTCCTCAATGTCTTAAGATGCTTGATCACAGCAGTTCAAGCCTCGGTCTTCATTGTCAAAAGACGTTTGAACAAATCAGTTCAAACCTCGTTTCTCAAATGTCACAAAGGCGTCTGTGGCATCTACTTCAATGGCCTCGTCCTTAAAGAGAAGAAAGGTGTACGCTTCAGTGCGCTTTATCTTCAACAGAAGAGAAATCTTCTTGTTCTTGATCATTCTCATCAACAAGTTTCATATTTTTTCCATGCTCGTTCAGTCGTTAAGTGGATCAACGTAGATCAGCCTAGTATTCTAATTCACTAGAATCCAAAATGCAAACACATAATAAAATGTTTGAAGTGAGAATAAGAGAATCTAATGTTATCAACTATGAAACGATCGAATGCGAAAAGATGTGATAAAAAAGATGAAACATATCCTTCGATTGCTCGGAGTGAGTTACAGCACATTTGATAGGGAAAGACCTACTCTTGGATCTACAAAAGTGTTGCAAAGAATCCTATCTCCGCATTTCATTGATATTCTCAGAACACAAACTTTGCTTAGGCATACCCTACATCAGCAATGTTCCCATCTAATCTAGTTAAAGCTATTCTGGAATACTCTGACTCATGATGTAAAGACTGGGGTTTATAGCTTTCAAGTCAAATAGCACTGCTTACTCCTAAGTTTTGATCTTCTTCGGAATGGGGGGGGGTGGGGCCTAAATGTCCACGCCTGCAGGACTCAGCTCACCCATCAAGTCACTCCATCTGGTAAAACAACATAACATTCACAAGGAGAAGAGTTCCTTTAAACTGGTTGATGAAGATGAAGTTCAACCGGCTCCTGAACCTCATATGGATGATTATGAGTACAATCTATAACAAGGTACTTAAATGAGCTTGGAAGTCTCTCAGGCATATGGTCAAGCACATGTTAAAAGAGTGGCAATTCATGAACCTGCTCCATAGACCACCAAAAACACCCAGGATAGTTGAAGTTAAGGGGAAAGGCAGTGCTACAGTTGTACAAGCTGCAAAGTCACTTCTAGAACTACATAAGCCAAAGAAACAACGTACCATGGATTAATGCATATTCCAGAGGTGGATTATAGCATCTCAGGATGAAACTACTGGACCTTCTGTACATCCTGAGGATGCTACATCCACAAGATAGTTCGTGGAAACTCCTAACTCCATGTAGATGCTGAATCTGTGGTAATTGTCATAAAGGTCACATGAATTGGATACTGAGAATTCTAAAGTTGGTGACAGAACAAGGTTAGGATGCTTCAAAATAGTGCTCTAAGGAATGAACCATTGAACTGATGAATACCAGCTGGATCAAACTCTGAACAAAGAGTAATGTGGCCCTTCTGACCAAACCCCTGAGAACAGCATGATGTCCTTCCTTCCACAAATTACCTAAGGGTAACATGAAAGCTTGAAGCATACTACTAAGGAACATTCCACCTGGAGAATCCCACCGAGCTTATCCGAACCCTTACATCAATGAAGAAATCTGTGAGATCATGAGTGGGAAGCAGATGATGAAGAATTGGCTTATGTACATTTTTGTGCATAACCCGGGCCTTTTCGTATAGGAAAATACACGTTTCAGTGTATTTATTCTTAGCAATGAAAAGAGAAGTCTTTTCAGTCTTGAGCTACTATAACAAAAACCTCTCAAAGTTATGGCTCATGACAATGGTTTGCAATTAACTTGAGATTGCAACTCGGTTCGCATTTGAAGGAAAGATGCCGACTTACAGACATCTGTTCCTAACAACGGGTAAATAATTTTGCTCGTGTCATGATTACTTTATAATCCATAAACTTTGGGATAAATGGTACATTTCAGTGCATTTTTCTTAATTCGGAAGAGAAGTCTTCCTGTTTGATAACCAAAAATAATTTTTCTTAATTGATTCTTCAAAATTATTTTGTGTGTTAACCACGGTGGTAAAAGCATTGTTTGAAAATCAATCCGGACAATTTAACTCTCAATCAATGGACGAAGCTCTTCAATAGAAAAAGGGTCATCGCATTTTTTTTGAGGGAAAAGTGTTGTTCAAATTTAATGTCTAGTGCCTGATTAGAACAGTCTAACCGGCATTGGAAGCCAAAAGAACTAAGGAATCAAATCTTCAAAGCACTCACACATAAGCTGATGTTCCTTCTAGCGATACAGAGATCAACTGATACAACATCAACGCTTTCACCACCCACGATCCCTCCACTACAAACATACATTCATACGAGATATTTGGTATAAAGATAAAGATCTGAAAACATCAGAAATCCGATTGCTTCTAAGTGAAGGCTTATAGAAATATTGGCTACAATCTAATCAATAGAAGTAATGACTGTATCACTCTACATTAAGGACAATATCAATGGTAATGAAACAATACAACACGTACAATAGATGTTATGGTGTCAGTCCTATGAAATTTTCATGAGTTTTTTCATTAAACTTAAAAAACTAGGTTTATGTGATTAACGAAAAAATCTTCAAATTATCATATCTGACTCTAACACATACCCTCAACTAATTGAGGGGAGCATTAATATATTCCAAACACGGCTGAGAGCATATAGGCACACATTTTCTCCCAATTTAAAACATATATTTAAATCAGTGGATATCCAACTTGCAAAGGGTTTGAAAATTTTTGATAAGGGGAAAGAAATGTGATATAAAATATAGTAATGTGATCATATTTTTTTTAAAAACTCAAGAGTATAATCCACCATGTGCTAAACAGTTTCGAATACCGATGCACATGTTGAGGGGGAGCTTTTCTGAAATGCAAAAACAATCGGGTACTAAACACTTTGATAGTTATATCATAAGTACCTGATTGAGTTTTTCAACAGTGATTTTATGGCAAGGTGAACTGTACCAAAAGACTGACCATGTATTTACTTTTATCGAAGTTATAAGGATGGTAAGGTTAGGTACTCGTTCCTATGATCCTGCCAGAACCGGAGGGATCTACCCAGGGACAATCCACTAGTTAGTACAGAAGTCCTTAGGTATGATTAAAAGGAGTAAATGTGAGAACAAGGGAATAGTGCCGACTGAGATGGAGCTAGTACTGGAATATACCCAACAAGGTGCTAGTCATGAAGTCTCGGTAAGCACTGAAGGGGTTGAGGAATGAAAAAGAATTGTACAGATAAAGGGTGTAAAGAAAGAAGCCCTCCATACACTTAAGGCAGAAACCGGGTCAATACATATGCTGTCAGAATCACAAGTTGATTGCTGACATTGAAGACGACATCATGGACCCAGTGATGCAATGCACAACCCTTCCCAGCCATTCGAGTTTCTCTTGAAAGAAACTTGTCTCATTTGTCACGGAGACTAAACATGCAATCTACTGTCTCACTCACTCCGAGTAAGTCGGTATTGAAAAGGTGGCAGTCAGCTCCAGCCTCCGATCACTAATATCAAAGCGCACTTTCGAGTCTAGAGCCAAGAGATCATCAATTAATCTCGTTAGGACACATTTCCATTTATCTTGTCTTTCACACACTGTGGAAACAAGGTTATCTTAAGAGTCCTACGCATTATCCTTGTGATATTGCCAGAACATCCGAGTGATACGAAGGTATTCACTATGAAGATGGAAATCCTGCTAGAGCCTACATCAAACAAGCTCTAGGTAGGTGACTTGTGCGATTCTACAAGAATCAAACTTGTGTCAACTGGAAAGAAACGATGGTGCGATTCTACGTGAATCAAACTTGTTCCAGCATAAGAATTGACGGTTATTGAACATTTGACAACCAATCAAAACTATCGAAGTGTTACAAAATATTTTCATAATTAACACTTAGACTGATTTTTCAAATCAATTTTCTCTTTATTGCTAACTGTTTCATTACAGGATCATTTAAAGATGGAGATGGAGATGGAGATACCCAGTTCCAGTAATGTCAAGTTAATAACCGAATGCTCAGACACGACCTACACTTGTTATGAAGTTATGAAAGATCTCATAAAGGTGTCAAAGCTTCCGCAAACTCTGATATCATATTCTTCTTCACAAGTGCACAAGATGGCAATAGATTACTAGATGATGAGAGATTAAGTTTGGCTGATGATCTCAAGAAAGCTCATGATCACAATCAAAACAAGTCAAAGTGAACAAGCTCAATTGTTATCAAAAGATCACTACAACAATGTACTAGATATAACATGAAGAATCAAGAGACTGTAAGCTGTAAGAGCTTAAGTCTAGTGTTTTCAAGGGTGACCTCCCTTAGTATTGCTGATGTGGTTCTCATTCACCAAAATAGGTAGGAAGATATGATTTAGTATTGCTGATGTGGTTCTCATTCACCTTTTTCTCGTATTTCACGTACTCGACAATAGTCATATCTTTAATCTTTTTAGGTGTCTGATTTTCTTGTGTCAGCCTAAGATATTGTTCGATGGTGAGATCTTCAAGGTCAACCTCATCCATGATGTTTCCTAGAGAATAGATTGAAGTGAGAAAAGACATAATTGAAAAAAAAATCAAATTACTACTAATTTTTTAGCTCCCCGGCAACGGCGCCAAAAACTTGATGCGTATTTTCTTTTGAAATATATTTTCTTTTGAAATATATTTTTATCAAGTTTTAAATTTATAAAACTCGATCTACCTAACAACACACTAACGGGCAGAGAATCCGATCGTGGGTAGTATAGAATGGTAAATCCGAGGTCATCCCAAGAGCTAAGTTGTAATTAGTTTTAATTTGAAATGTTACGTTTTGAAAATGGTTTTTGATTTGAATTGAAATAAATAACAATAAAATAAATAACTGAAAAGTAAAAGGATAGGAGATATCAAGAGAGAAAACATGCTAACCTAGTTACTTCATTACTATTGTCAAAAAAATATTTTCCTGTGCAATGTTAAACTATGGTTTCATTAGTGGTTTCTAAGGTCGATAGACTTGAATGTGCATATATAGTGTATCCTATACTCCCTGCGATTCTGAATTAGTCCCAAATCATTAGGGTGGTTTGTTTTCCAGGTTGTAGTGATTAATTCCAACTATTCCTAAAACATATCTAATAACCTATAAAGATTATTAACCCCCTCTGAAAGAGTTTCTATGCTTTTTAAGTATTGAGTGATAAGTGCGGTGACCGGTTAGTTCCTACACTAGGTAAGGATTTAGTGATCCTCCCTAGTACCCATTGGATCCCATATTGACTAGATAATCTAATTATGGAGCAAGCTAGGTCTAAACCACCCGTACTACCAAAACCTAGGGTTACACGATAGTCAAGGAATATCTAATGAAACCATAATCTAACAGGAAACAATCATAACAACAATAATTACATAACTAGGCCAGCACTTTAAGTGCTTAGCCGCTCATGGTAACAGAAACACAGTAAGAGATAGAAGAAATCATAAATTGAAAACTCATAATTCTTACAGTATTCGTATTTGAACAATTAAATACAAAAAGTAAGGAAAGTGTGATCTCCCTTGGACTCCAGGTGGAATTCTTTGAAGGTTGGAAGCCTTTGTCACCTCTCTAATTAGTTGTGGAGGAAGTGATGTCAGAATAACTTGAATGAGGCCTCTATTTATATGTATTGAACCTGTTACGGCGCAACCAATAAAGGTGTTATGCCGTAACCATCTTACACGGCATTCCATAATTAAGCAGCTGTTACGGCGTAACTAGATATGGTGTTACGTCGTAACCTTCAAATAATGTCCATAAGTACGTGATCTTCATTCCATATTTGTAGATTCTCTTAGTTACGGCGTAACTGGATAAGGTGTTATGCCATAACTATAACTTTGACAAGATTTCCTTCCAAATATATGGCTACGGCGTAACTAGATATGGTGTTACGCCGTAAAGTCTTCCTTGATCTTTGTACTTGCTTAATTTATGTTACGGTGTAACCATTTTTGGAGTTACGCCTTAACATTCTTCATAATTTACACTTTAAGTCCCTTTTCCCTTGTTTTTGTCACTTTCCTATATTTCACCAAACTACAAAACAATAGAAAATATCTCATTTTCGTGTGTTAGTGAAACATTTACAGGTAATATAGGAGGTATTTTGCCACCAAAAAGTATTAAATATTTGATGTTATCACTGATAAGATGTATTATGACCTTAGAGATAGGTATTGGTAGTCGGGTATGAAAAAGGACATAACTGTGTATGTTAGTAAGTGTTTGACTTGTATGAAGGTTAAGGCTGACAGAGGCCATCCGGCTTGCTGTAGCAACCTGAGATTCCTGAATAGAAATGAGAAAGAATAGCTATGGATTTTGTGACTAAGTTGCCTAGGACTAGTAGTAGGCATGACATAATTTGGGTTATTATGGACCGATTAACTAAGTCTGCTCATTTTCTACTTATGCGTGAGGATTATAAGATGGATAGATTGGTTAGATTATATTTGAATGAGATAGTTGCTAGACATGGTATGCCGATATCGATCACATCAGATCGTGATAGTCGTTTCACGTCGAGGTTTTGGCAGTCGAAACAAGAGGCATTAGGAACTCGTTTAGACATAAGTACATCTTACCACCCTCAGACCGATGGTCAGAGTGAGCGTACTATTCAGACTTTGGAAGACATGCTTAGAGTGTGCGTCCTGGACTTTGGGGGAAGTAGAGATGTTCATCTTCCGTTGGTTGAGTTTTCATATAACAATAATTATCATTCTAGTGTGAGATGTGCTCCGTTTGAGGCATTGTATGGTAGAAAGTGTCATTTGCCAATTATGTGGGCTGAGGTTGGAGAAGGTCAGTTAATAGTACATGAGTTAGTGCAAGAGACTACTAAGAAGATCTCGCAGATTAAGGATAGACTTAAGGTTGTACGTGATCGTCAAAAAAGTTATGCTGATAAGAGGATGAAGCCTCTAGAGTTTAGTGTAGGTGACTATATTTTGCTCAAAGTGTCGCCTTGGAAAGGTGTGGTACGCTTTAGGAAGAAAGGGGAACTAGCACATAGATTTGTTGGACCTTTTAAGATTATCGAGAAAATAGGCCCAGTAGCCTACATGTTAGATTTGCCTGAGGAGTTAGATGGTGTTCATTACACGTTCCACGTGTCAAACCTTAAGAAGTGTTTGGTTGATCCAACACTACAAGTGCCCTTGGATGAGATCCAATTCGATGCCAAGTTGAATTCTTTGGAATAGCCTGTGGAAATTTTGGAAAGAGAGTTCAAGAAGCTGAAGCGTAGTAGGATTGCCATCGTTAAGGTTCGGTGGAATTCGAAACGTGGTCCTGAATTCACGTGGGAACATGAAGATCAGATGAAGCTTAAGTACCCACATTTGTTTAGTGATGATAGTAGTTGAATTTCGGGGTCAAAATTCTTTTAAGGAGGGTAGAATGTAACCTTTGCCCTTTTTGTGTTCTGAATATTTCATTTTTAGTCCTTTGACTATTTGATGTTTGTCAATTTATTCAAATATTGTACCGTGTTGACAGTGGTGATTTTATGAGAATTATGGTAATTTATAGGTTATTGTGAATAATAGTACTTTTTAGAGGTTATTATTATGTTAGTTAAGTTCTGGGTGGTTGACCCGTGAAATTTGAGAAATGCCGAAAAACGAGTCCTGACACGTCCGTTAATGTCCAAATGAGTTTTAAAGGGTTTAAAATGTAAATATGTCTTGTAAATACTCTAGGTTAATAGAAAAGTATTTTTAAGGTGAATAAAAATGCTAATTAACTTTGGGGAAAATTTTACGATCAAGTTTTATGAGTTTTAAGTGATCCCGACACGAAAAGAAAGACCCGAGACCCCATAAGATCCGATAACCGGTCAAGAGAGTCAAGGGGAAATGGCTATTTTCTAGCAAGTGTGTCTATGCCTAGTACTCATATTCCTTCCACTAACATTTTCATTCATTCATCTCATTTTCAAAAAAATAAAACACACACATAAGTGTGTGTGTCTTGTGCGTCTGACCAAAGCAAGCAACAAACACCATAAATTTCCAACTTTGATCAAGAACGTGATATTCTGGGTTGATACGAGTATTTGGGTATTCATTTACACAACGTTTGGGTTATTCGGTTCGTGTCGAAAATCTATATTTTGAAGACTATTCTTGTAAGTTTTTAAATTTAAATTTCGTTTGTCCTTTTGGGTTTATATTGATGCATAGATGTTAGTTGTACAAGTTGATCGTCGTAAAAAGTGAGTTTTGAAAACAAAACATATATAAAAGGGGTGCTTGGTTGCGTCGAATAAAAAAAGAAACAAAGAGGGTTTTGTAGTTTTGATATTGTGGTCGTGATGGTTGAAAAACATATATTGCTAGATAGCGTATTTTGGATATTAGCTTGTATAGATTATTTGGGCTTATTTTTAAGCACTTTATGGCTTATTTTGAGCTTATATGCTCGCGGCTTATTTAAGAAAACATAGGTGATGTGTTTTTGGTTATTTGCTTTATATTGCGTATATTCGCTGACTATTTTTGTGGCTTACGGTGTTAACCAAATATATATTGTAGCTTATTAAGCTTATTTTTAGCTTATGGATATGTTTTTGGAGCTTAAAAGCTCACGGCACAGTAAGCACAAATAAGCCGTGGCTTATTTGTTGGGTCTTTTCAAAAATCCTACAATCTCCCCCAAAGGGAGGTCAACCCCAGAAAATACATTCAGAATTCTAGCATTCTACTTCATTGCCCTTCTTCAGTAGCACGAAGTCTTTAGATTTCTTCATCTTTATGTTGCCCCCCCCCCCCCTTTGCACAATTGTAGTGAACTTTGAGACTTCACTTAGGCTTGTGCGAATCTTTGAGTTCCTTAGAGATCATCTTATCATCATTAATCACTTGATCAATCCTAGTTAAGTAGCATTTCCCTTCATGTGGATTTAGGACATTCGTACACCGCATGCTCACTCTTTTCTTGATCATGAAATAGCTTCTCCAGAGTTGCGGAAGCTGTGTTGTAGGACAATCAGTGTTCATGATGCCTTTCCTTGGAAGCATTAAGGAAAGAGCATTAGGGTGGTTGAAATTGACTAAAACAGGAATGAGGTGTCTCCACTCCATTTTTGCTTGATCCTGTAAATAAAACATACAGCACTAAAGCTTGAGGGCGAATATTGCTTTGCCATTCTGCCGAGTCTGGATGGAAAAAACCCTGATCCGTGTAGGAATCGACCTGTGATCAGGTAGAATACCATTCATAAGACAATCGGACCTTTGACAGTATGCCCGTATAAAGGTATCAGATCATCTGATGTGTAACCAACAGAAATCTCCATACTTTTCTGATCTCTGTATCGAACGAACTCAAAGCAGACAGTCAGACGATGAAGAGGAATCGGTTAGTTTACTGTCTTAATTAGCCCGATAAAAAGAAAAAAAATTGATTTGAAATCAATCTACTGTATACTTGAAAAAGAAATTTTGTGACCACATCAATAGCGTTTTATTGGCACAAAAAATCAAAATTTATATCATAAATCCGTTTGTTTAATAGAAAGATAATACTCAGTCAATATCATCGAAAAAATCCATTTGTTGAGCACATCGAGAGTATTTCCAAACCGAATCCGTTCAATTCACAATTCTGGAACAAGTGATTCTCAAGGAATCGCACCCATCGTTGCTTCCATTTGTCACAAAGACCACAATCCATAGTGTATCACCACATGTCACCTACCACGAGCTTGGTTATCTTGTTGGCCTCTAGAAGATTTCCATCTTCATTACGTGAGTACTTTTGTATCACTGAGCTCGGATGTTCTGGCAATGACCACGAGGATAAAGCGAAGGACTCCTTGAAATCTATACTAGTGTCACAATGTGTAGAAACAAGCACAATATGCATAAGTGTCGACCTAGCGAGACTTTTGGATATCTCAAAGGCTCTAGACTCAATAGTCAATTTTGGTTTTAGTGTCGGGGAGGCTGTAGCTGACGTGTCTGATTGTGGTAAAACAAATTCAATAAACTTATTAGTAAAAATCCGTAAGAATTCTTTCAAAATACTGTCTCAACCAAGAGAAATTATAAATGTAAAAATCTCATCAAAAGAAAATCACAATTCGTATATTTTTATCCGGGGAAGTATTGTACACTCGGGTCGAGTCCCAACTAAATCGTGACTATATAATTTGAAGAATGATTCGGATTCGAGTTTAGAATAGTAAAAGACTTTTGAATTGTTGATTATACTACAAATGTAATAGCAAGAATTAAAGAAACAATTAACTAGCACTAAAAAATTAAATGCACCAAGAACGTAGATAAACGGCTAGTTAAAAAAACATGAAATTTTAAAAACTAAAGCAACACTTTAAACAAATTCTATTAAAACCCCTAAAAATTACAAATTTAAAATGAAAATTTAAGGAAAAAGAATTAGAATTTTTTTTATGTATTTTTGAATTTTTTATGATTTTTTAAAGATTTAATGATTTAACAAAAATAAACTTTTTCTAAAAATTAACACTAAAAATTTTCTTTTATTTTTCAAAAATACTAGATTTAAAATGAAAATTAATGCAAAAAGTAATTTAATTTATACACATCTGATTTTCTAATTTTTATGATTTTTATAAGAAAAAAAAATTACTATAAATTCTATTTTAATTCCTAGAAAATACAAATTAATAATTAGAAAATATAAAAAAATGATTTAAAAATACTAAACTAGTGCAGAAATTTACTAAGTAAGAAAAGCCCTAAGTATTAATACCCTAATTGTGAACCATTAATTTGATTCATAAAACCATAAACCCTACTTTTAAAAAACATTGTTATAAATATAAAACTATTTTATTAATACTAAAAAGACAGGGTATAAACTGTTATAAAGAAAAGATAAGGGTAGGCGGGGTATCTTTGGTAAATTTACACTTAAGAAGAAACGGGTAACCCTATACTTTGATAAAAGTACGAAATAAACCCTACGAATTTGACTTATTTTGCTTATTGAAAAAGTGGTTTTCAGAAAAAACTTAAAACATGAAAGTTATAGAAAAGCTTATTCCTAACAACTTTAATGGAGGTATGAGGATGTCAGTGCTCTATTTGATTCCCGTAGGTACATAGAATTGTATTGCAGATATATGTACTATGTTAAATTGTTGTAGTGATTCTATTTTTATCAACCAAATCTTACATTTTAAGAAGTTGCCACTAATAAGAAAAGACACTGTCTTAGAAGGGCGAACCTCTTAGATCCTTTTAGTGTGTGCAAACTCTTGGCGTATATCTTATCATGGAGTTATAAAAGTAGTTATCGCCTGGTCGGGTGGAATATATATTGTACACGAGCAAGAAAACGGTCATGTTCTAGCGTTCCTATAAGCAACCATACAAAATAGGTTTGAACCAACTCAGCCAATTGACAAAGGTTAAAAAGTACATGTTTTAAGCCGACACCTAATCTGCTTATGAACTAGCAAACATCAAAGATACATAATTATACTACTGGAATGATGTCGCGCAGACATATTTAAAGACATCTACATAAAGCCATAACTAGCTGTGAAGGGGCCTAGGTGAACAAAACATAAGATTTGCCTGATTTTAATAAACCCATTCACAAATGAAGAACCCACCCATCTACCACCATCATATAGTTTAGCAAATCCCTAAATGATATGAAGTCATACAACATAAAATTCTTTGTAGTCCTTCACCCAAAACGCAACCAAGAATGTCACAGAAGGTCAAAACGCAACGACGAAGATACGAACTTTTTCACCTAAAAACCCTTAAAAATCACCCTTTTGAACGTTTTCACTTGGTTTCTTTTGCACAACTTGGTCCTAGAGAGTTATAACAACTATAAAACACTCACTTTAACATCACAAACATGAGAATCAAAGAGTGTCAAGAATAAAACCATAAACTTTCTAAAACCACACTTTTGATCTAAACTAACCAAGAAAACGCACACACAATCTAGCTAATCATCCCATGTGCTCTGATACCAATTGTAGTATACAAGAGATCATAACACAAGTAATGGATGATGGGTTGGCTAATTAGTCTTAGAGAGAGAAAGTGTCTTTTTAGAGAGAGAAAGTGCAAGTAAACTTATAATCATGAAATGAAAACAACCAACCCCTTCCCATGGGTGGGAAGGGGTATATATACAAGTTATTCTTTCTAACTACGAGCTATGCTATACTAAACGATACACGGGGGTGACCGAGACTTTTTCATAATCCTAACAATCTCCCCCTAAGGGAGGTCACCCCAGAAAATACATTCTGAATTCTAGCATTCTACTGCATTGTCCTTCTGTTTGTAGCTCGTAGTGTTTGATTCTTCAATTCTTGATGTCTTTATACATTATGTAGTGAACTTTGTGACTTGTCTCTTAGGCTTGTGTGATCTTTGAGCTTTCTTTGAGATCATCTTTCATCTTTGATTTCTTAATCATCCTTGTTAAGTAGCATTGCCTTCATGTGAATTTGTGACCTTCGGACCCGCATGCTCACACTTTTCTTGATCATGAAACTACTTCTCAGAGTTGCGGAAGCTGTGTTGTAGGTCATTCAGTTGTCATGATGTCTTTACTTGGGAGCATAAAGTGTGAGCATTGGGTAGTGAATTGACTCCACTGGAACGAGGCGACTCCATCTCCAATTTTTGCTTGATCCTGTAATAAAACAATTAGCAATAAAGCTTGTGGGCGAAAATGGCTTTGTCATTCGCCCGAGTCTGGTTGGAATAACCTCCTGATCCGTGAGGACCGACCTGTGATCAGGTAAATTCATCTTAAGAGGAATTTCCTTGACAGGATTTCCAGTATAAGTATCAGATCATCTGATGTGTAACCATCAAACTCTCCATACTTACCTGTTCTCTGTATCGGAACGTCTCAAAGCAGACAGCACGATAAGAGTGAATCGGTTAGTTACTATCTTCCCGATTAAAGATAAAAAAGTTGATTTGAAAATCAATCGATGTGACACTTGAGAAAGTAATTTTTGTGACACATCGATAGCGTTTTATTGCACAAAATCAAATTTTATCTGAAATACATTTGTTTTGAAAGATATACACAGTCAATATGCTCGAAAATCATTTGTTGAGCACATTGAGAGGTTTTCCAAGCCGATCCGTCAATTCACATTCTGGAACAAGTTTGATCCTCAAGGAATCGCACCATCGTTGCTTTCCATTTGTCACAAGCTTAATCCATAATGGATCTCACATGTTACCTACCAAGAGCTTGTTTGATGTTGGCTCTAGAAGGATTTCCATCTTCATTGTGAGTACTTTTGTATCACTCGGATTGTTTTCTTGCAATACCATCGAGGGATAATGGAATGACTATTAAATCTTTACTGTAGTTTGTCACAAGGCTGTGTGAACAAGCACATTATGGATAGTGTCCTAGCGAGACTTTTGGAATGATCTCAAGGCTCCTAGACTCAATAGTGATTTTTGGTTTTAGTGGTAGGAGGCTGGCAGCGGATTGCACCTTTTCAATTATCGACTAACTCGGAGTGGTGAGACGATAGAATTGTATTGATTTCTCCGTGAGAAATGAACAAGAATCCTTTGAGGGATCTCTGAGTAGTAGGAGGGTGTGTAGCGTATCACTGAGTCATGATAATTGTCTTCAATGTCAGCAATCAACTTGTGATTCTGACAGCATTATGTATTGACCCGGTTTCTGCCTAATGTTTAAGGAGGGCTGCTTTCTTTTCACCCTTTTCTTTAACATTTCTTTTTCATTCTTCAACCCCTCAGAAACTTACGAGACTTCTTTACTAGAACCTTGTTGGGTTTATTCCAGTACTAGCTCCATCTCAGTCCGCTAATCACCTTCTTTCACATAACTCCCTTTTGTAATCTAACTAAGGGACATCTACACTAAACTGGGATTGTCCCTGGTAGATCCATTCGGCTCTGGAGGGATTCATGGAACATGTACCTAACCATACCATCCTTATAACTCCGATAAAGTAAATACGGGGTCGGTCTTTTTGGTACTGTTCTCTTCGCCATCATATACCATTCGCTCCCCCTTAATATGTGCATCGATATTCGAAAAAGTTTAGCACATATAGAGGAGCCTACACTTGAGTTTAAAAATATCACATTTTTATATCAGATTTTCATACTTAAATCACATTTTCTCCCCCGAGCAAAAATTTCAAATCCGTTGAGATTTTGGGTCTCAATTGATTTAAGTTTAAGAAAATTTGGGAGAAAGCGTGTCCGGTTTATAAAATCCGAATGTGAAGCAGATAGTTACTTAATATACAAGCCTAAGTTACAGTTTTAGACACTACATAGTATTAAATAGACTACCCCTCATTCGGTTCTCTTTAGCAACCGGTAGTCGCCTTCTCGGATCCTTCCACCCACAAAGCTCTCACGATTTTTTTATTTTTTTTTTCTGGCGAAAGATACGTCGTATCTTTAGCCGTTTCTGGATAGCGAATATGAAGTCCTTGCTCCTGTCCACATCTTTCTTCGACCAAAATCTGGTGTTCATCCCTGGATTAGTCCTGTTGATCTGGAATTCCTTGACTCGATAGTCCAATGCTTCGTCAATCTGTTGCAGAGTGCCATCACTGAACTTGTGTATTTCATTGAACCTCATGATCATCTGAACCCCGTATCTGTCTCTGAATGTGACTGCCCTTGGAGAATCTATGACGGTGTAGTCATGCTTGAATTCAAATCCAGTGGCTTCCCATCGAGGTTTGGTGAGGTTTAGCTGTGTCTGGTAACTCTCAATTCCCAGCTGAAAGTCTTCTACACGGTGTCTAATAACCAAGTTTCTGGTCCATAGGTTGACAGCTGTAGTGAGAATCTTTTTGTCTTCGGGTGATAGGTGGTTCAAGTGACCTTGAAGATTTAACAGGTACAGATCTTCAAAGTCACTGGGGTACATGTGTTTGAAGTCCCTTTCCGCTATAGTGTATTCTTTGAGGTCAGCTCGACGAAGGACTATTTTCTTCATGTAGTTGTACCCATACATTGAAAAGACTTCGATTCGGACGACGCTTAAGATACGCATATGAGTCCTTACTGCTCGGCGGTCTCCTTCAGATGAGAATCGGTCAATGTAGAATCGTTGTCGTTGAACCCACCAATGAGAGATACCATACATAGCTGCAATGTCATACTTGCATTCCTCTGCAATCCAGAACTGATCAGGCACCAGTTGTTCCAATCCAACATCAGGATAATATGCCGCCTTCATCTTTGAGATTGACAAGGCCGGTCTGCCAACTTTGCGACCATATCGTAGATACTCCAGATCTTTGTTGAAGAAGAAGTCTGGTTGAATGGTTATATGGCCTGGTTCACCTCCGTGGAAGTTGGCTTGTGACGTTGTACTCTGCTGATTGCATCATCCACTTGATCTGTAAGAAGTTTGTGGGCATTCTTCCATTGGAATTGGGGAGTATGAATCACGTCAGGATGAAACACTTTGATGATTTCGAATGCAGGGCCTTCCAGATCCTTGGGAGTAAGTTCAGAGAGTCCTCGCTGTTTACAAAACCAGTCCATAAATGTCGCCATATCCCCGGTTTGAGCAAGTAGCGAGCTTTCATGTGGAGGCTCATATGTCGACTTCAGAGCAGAGGCCCAGTTGTTTGTTGGCATGGACAGATCAGATGATGGAATATTCCAAGCAGGTTCTGGAGTGGACGGTCTGTCTTCAGTTAGAGGTTTCCACCAGCTTTGCCTAAGGTTGACTGTAGGAACATGATCACGTCCGACCTCATCATCACTAGAGAGTACTTGTACATCTGCAGTGGTATCCTCATCCATATAGAGATCGTCAGGAATCTGTGCGATTGACGGCTTAGTCTGGGAGTCAGTCGTTGTCCACGCAGAGCATTCAGCTGATGCAGCTGTCTTTGAGGAACTCGGGGCTGCAGTGCCTGTTGACTGATCTTCCTGACGAGTGGATGAGACTGGAGGTGGTGGAAAAGGTGCTTGGGCAGAATCAGAAGCTCCGGTTGTGCCAGAAGCTCCTGATGCGCCTGACGGTGGTGGAGGAGGAGGTGGTGGTGAAGGAGGCGACCCAGGGGGAGGCTTTGGAGATTCTTGCTTACCTTTCTTCTTAGTTTCCTTCTGAGCCTTATCATCATCAAAGTCCTCATCTTCATCACGATGGATTGAGCCCTGTAGTGCTTCATATGCTATTCGGTGTTCAGCATGTCCCTTGTCGTAATTCTCCTCCAACATGCGTTGGAGCAGAATTTCCTTCATGTCAGATGTAGGGAGATCCTTGAATCGAGCACGAAGAGGAGCTCTCATTGCCTGTTTTACAGATAAACGAACCACATCCTTAACCGATTCTTCTATTTTTCGGTCAATCTCATGTGATTCAATAAACTTCGACGTCTCCTCTCTGATCATGTTGGACCAATCCATGGTCTCCAACTTACGGATCCTGCTCCCCTGTTTGTCTAACCGTGATTCCAGAGCTTGATTTTCTTCTACACGGTCCGCTATGTGTTGCTCGAGTTCACCCATGCGCTTAATGAGAAGCGACTCTGATGAACCTTGTTGAAGTTGAGGTGGTAGTGGAAGAGTCGTTGTTGTTGTTGCTGCAGTTGTGATTGTGGTGGTTGGTAGAGGCCAATGAACATTAGGTGAATGAGGTCTAGACACGAGATCGATCACCGGAGATGTCATCGGAGGGGTGATAGAAGTGTCTTGCTGAATAGTGACGGGTGCCATTGATTCAGCCTCAGTGTCAGCTGTTGTCTTCTCATTATCGGCCTCAGACGGTTTGTCATTCAAGAATTGATCACCAAAGCTGAAATCTTTGGCGAGATGTTGTAAAGAAGACAATGTCCCTGTAGAGCTGACAGGTTCTTCAGATATCACCTGTTCATCAGCCGTGAGCTTTAGATTCTTATGCACATCAGGGTATGCCGAGGCCGTGAACCCTTCATCCATATGCTCAGGTTGAGGTTGACTGGAGGGACCGGTGATCTCAACATCCGAGAGTTCAAGGTTTGGTCCAGCGAGAACACTCGGAGTTGGTAATGGTAGAGATTCAGCAATGTTAGTGTCATCAGGGTTTGGTCCAGCCTGGCCTTCATCACGTGTACCAGGGCCTGATCCAGCCTGGCCTTCATCTAGGGTACCAGGGTTTGATCCAGCCTGGCCTTCATCTCGTGTACCAAGGTCTGATCCAGCCTGGCCTTCATCTAGTGTACGATGGTCTGATCCAGCCTGGCCTCCGTCTTGATTTCCACTTCTACCCACGGAAGGCATTTCTTCATCAGACTCCGTATCACTGCCAGATAATCCTAGTTCAGCATATAGAGAGGAAGTCTCTTGGTCTGCTGATTCATGTGGTACGGGAGTATGTCTCTGAAGGATATACTGTTGTGCCGAGCTCTTCTTCTTTGGAGTTTGGAGATTGAGGAGAACTTGGGCTGCTTGTTCCTCACCTACTTTCTCTTTCCCCTTTCCTGGCACCTCTGGTAGAGGTTGAAGTTTCTCAGTGTTAGGTTCCCTGAAAACCACAGGAGGGAGAGGACCCCTTTGAATTGGGTATGCATCTGTTAAACTTTCTTGCAAAACCTTTTGCAGTATCGCCTCCTCTGAGTCTTCAAGACTGGGTTTAGCAGCAGGAACCCCTTCATCAACGAATTCATCAACCAACTGTTTCAAACCCTTAACATTTCTCTTCTTAGTCACTTTCCCTGCCTTCGCACGTTTGGATAGTGGTTGAGCCTCAGATACTTCAGACACTGGCTTGCGCTTCGTCTCCATAGGTTTGGCCGGTGCAGGTTTAGACGTCTTGGCTTTAGATTTAGAGACTGTTGATTGCTCAGTTGCCTTTGGTTTTGTTTGTTTGGTAAGCTTGGCTGGCTTTGATGCAGGAGATTCAGGATCACTTAGTTCTTCACCCGCAATATACCGTTGATGCTGTGCAACTTTTTCAAGATAAGCATCATAGTAGTCTGCTCCTCGAATGACATCATTGATGAGTTCATTCGGTATTGTCATCCCAAAGACCTCGCGTTTGCTACCCTTAGCACTGAATTTGAGATGACCTAGTACAGGTTCCTCAGTAGGCAAATGTAATGGAGAGTTGGGTCTTGGGTGGAAGTTGTGCAGGCGTTGCAGGTGAAATATGATCAACTTTGTGAACCTGATGCTTGGGATTAGGATGAGAGTTGCTTTCTTTTTCCCTAGAGTATGTTGTGCCAACTTCCTTTTGTCTTCTGTGAAGGTGTGGATGGATTGAGTAAATTCTTCCCACATCCTTTCAGCATAGTCGATGTGAGCCCGGTTGACAATACCCCAAAGGATTTGTAGCACTGGGGCTCTCGGCCTTTCAAATCCAGAAGTCTTTCCCGTAAGACACAGATTGATAATGGTTGTTATTGCCCTCCACAGTTGGAACATGTCATTAGTGGTGACATTGGACAAGTATATCCCAACTTATTGACAAAATCAACAAGAGTATCAGGAGTTGGAGGAGAAGAGAAAGCCCGGTTGTTGTCGACTGGTGTGATCTGAAGAGCATCTCTGAGTGTGTCTTGAGTGAGATTAAACCATTGCTCGTCCAGTTGACACTTATAACTTCCAGCTTTACTGTCAAAGCGAATAGTATCCCAGAATTGTTGAATGTAGATAGCCGGTATTGTTGATGACGCTGTAAAAGCTCTGAAGAAGTTTGTTTGCTTGAGAATGTCCACAGCTATCTTGAAAATTGGACTGCGTTGAGATTTTTCTTCATTCAGATAGCAGTTGCTTTTCCCAATTGGCACCCATCGATTGCGTGGCACGATTTGTTCATCAGTACGGACGGGTGATGCCATTGCGGGAGCTTGTTCAGCATTAGCCATTGATTCTGCAAAGTTACAGTCATAGAAGAACGAGCATGCAGATAAGGGTTGTTAGATGAGAGCAAATGCACGGAAGTTAAGCATGTATGCACAATATCCAAGATAATGGACTATTGGGTCATGCTATAGTGTTAATCAGTGAGATTGGTCAACTCTTGAGTTAACGGATGTTAACTCATCAAAGAGAGAACAAGACACACCGAAATAACCACACGATTCAATGGCAATTTACAACCAATGCAGGACAAGATGCAGTGGATGAGACACTCTAAGCAACACTTAATCTATGACAAGATCATGACTCAAAACGCAAGGATTTCGACATGCACAGACTCAAAACGCAGGATATCAAAACGCAGGCATAGTCCAAAACGCAACAAAGTCAAAACGCAGTCATCCTCAAAACGTAATGATTATAATATTCAAAACACGTCAAAACGCAACCCTTTTAGAAAATTTTGAAATAGAGGGTTCTATATTTTAATATTAAAATTTCTTCAAATCAAAACGCAACGAGTTGCGTTTTGAACCTGTTTTGTATCATATAATCAAAACGCAACCATTTATTATATCATCAAAACGCAATCTTGAGTTTAGCCACCAAAACGCAACATGAATTTATCAACCAAAACGCAATATGAATTTAGGCACCAAAACGCAACATGAATTTAGCCACTAAAACGCAACTAAGAACTACTTCTCAAAACGCAATATGAATGCCACTATCTAAACGCAACCAAGACCATTTCTAACCTAAAACGCAACATCAATATAAACTCAAACCGCAACATGAATATAGCCCTAAAATCCTAAAACGCAACCACGAATTTAGCCCTAAAATCCTAATGTAAGATGCGGGGAATCAATTCAGGCATTGGCAACTCATCTAGCACATAAGAAAAAGGTAATACCCAATAATTAAACTATTAATCCATGATTCGAACGAGGGTCTACACATAAACACACATTTTAACTATTTTCGGATCATGATGTGCGAGAAGCCAATCCTTCACACATCCAGAACATCCCTGAAGTCTTTTGAGTAGTCCTCCGGGCTTCATACATTTCATGCCTAGCCTTGGTAGAATGAATTCGAATCGTTCCTCTTGGCAGCGCCTAAGTGAAAATGGTCTCCAGTTATACTCTGTCCTCAACGAAATACAACTACAACCACTCGGGTCCCTTTCCACTTGTTTCTCTGAGGAAATGATGTCGGATGTCGATGTGTTTAGACCGAGAATGCTGAACGTTGTTGCTGCAAAGAGCTATGGCACTCTGTTGCACAGTACATAAGTTATGCGATTGTATACAAAGCCATAATCTGACAATGAGACCTCGCATCCAAGGAATTTGGGCCCAGCACCAGACATCGCGATGTAATTTCGGCTTCTGTAGACTGAGATAGACGTGCTATTTGCTTCTTTGAGGACCAGCCTGACTAACTAATCACCAAAGAAATTAGCCACTGCCAAAAGATGTACTTCGCAGTGTCCTTGACAACCTGCATGATCTGCATCTGCGTATGCTGTTAGTGTCATGGCGGTGTCTTTCGGATACCAAAGACCCATATTGATGGATCCTTGGAGATACCGAAAGACCCGTTTAACTGCCTTCAAAATGCTTTATCGAGGGCCTAGATTGATTATCTAGCACACATGCACACAGCAACGTACAATGTCAGGTTCTACTGGCTAGAGAGATACATCAGGGAACCCATCATGCTGTCGATACTTTGTCTGGTCAACTGGGAACCCTGAAGGAGTCCTCACCAGTTTTGTATCGCTCCACCATAGATGTCAACAGGGTCACTTTTCTGAAGATCAAATATCTTTAAAATCTCATTTGCATAATAGCTGATATATGAAAATGCCTCTAGATTAGGAAGAGATGTGTAACCATAAGAAAAATGAAAATTGACCCATCTCGAAATTTGAAATTAGAAACTCATTTCATTAGAAAAACGGTCACAGTCTTATGGGGTCGGTCGAGGCAAATATGAATATCACACATAATATTTGAACATGAAAGAGTGTGTTTGCCTGTTTTTCGAATTAACAAGGTAGGGATCGACGACACCACTTGGAGAATCCTTGATTCCAGAAGAAACCTTGACAAAGTGTCATACCATGCCCGAAGGACCTGTTTTAACCCGTAAAATGCTTTCTTTCATGACGAATAGACATGAATGTGGAACGTTCGTGGGGTCAACAAAGCCTTCCGGTTGGTGGACATAGGACTTCTTCTTTGAGCTCGCCATTTAAGATGCAGTTTTAAACGTCCATAATTGATAAAACTGACATTGTTTTTGCTGGCGCAATTGTCAATGAATATTCTGATCGCTTCAAGACGAGCCAACCGGGGCTAAGATTCCTCAAAATTCTAGACCTTCCTCTTGAGAAACCATTGCTACAAGACGTGCCTTGTTTTTCAACACATCACCATACTCATCAAGATTCACCTTGTAATCCACTTGAGAGCAATAATCAAGGCACAGTCTGTGAGTGTACTAATTCCTATACGTCCCAGAATCGATCAAATTCATGATTTCGTCTTGCATGGCTTGAAACCAGCAGTCTTCAAGTTAGCTGCCCGATAGAAAGTTTTTTCGGTTCAAACTTTCGACAGTACATAATTGTAGAAGCACCACAAAGGCATCCGTGCAACTGTTTTCTAGTGGATACCGTCTTGAGGGTTCCCTATGATGGTTATCAAATAGGAATAGAGTCCAGTCCATTTCCGACATGTTCATGATGTTGAGTGGATTGGCTGTATCAGGTATAGTTGAATATCCCCAGATGATGAAGCTTCCTATAGTTATCTACTGGGGCGAACGTCATTAACAAATGGTTCGGTAATCAGCTGCAAAGCAAAACGATTAACATTCCCGCTGATGGCTCACCTGTTGTAGAGTAGGACCGGGAATTGGATTCAGACGGATTACCCGGTGGATTAAAATACTCATCAAACGTGGTTGGAATAGCATCTCAAATCTTATTCGTGGTGCGTGCAAATGGTATAGCAGGAGCTGGATTCGGTACGAGCCCTGAACTGATAGATCCAGGCGTCAACAGGATAGGAGCGGGTCCTGAACTGAATTGTACAGGAGCCAATTGCTCAGTCAGCTCATCGAACGTAACATGAATGGTCTCCATTATTTGTCGGGTCCTTTTGTTGTAAATTCTGTAACCCTTCCTGTTTGGTGCGTAACCAACAAAGATTCCAATATCAGCCGTTGGTTGCAGTTTCCCAAGATTCCACTGACATTGTAGTTAACAAAGAGCACCAACGACTCGGAAAAAATGTGAGATCAGGCTTCTTATTGTGGACTAATTCAAAGGGGTTTATCATGGACGTGATGTGAATAAGGGAACGTTTTGTGTGTAACAAGCAGGTAAGCCACAGCTATCGGCCCAAAGAAACAACGTGCCTTGAAAAAATTAACATATTTGTTTGTCCCTGCAGGCCTCGACCAATGTACGGTTTCCTTCTTTACCGACCACGCCGTTCTGCTGTGGAGTTTCTGGCACAGTCAGTTGGATGAAAAATTCTACTTTTTCCATAGTGGTTATACAAAGATTTGTTGACAAATTCAGTACCATTGTCGGTGCGTATGAATCTAACAGTTTTCTTAAGCCCGACTTGAATTTGCGTCAGAAATTTGATGACAACCGCAGGGGTCTCATCCTTGGATCTCAAAAACTTAACCCACGTGAATCGAGAATAATCATCGACGATGACCAAGATATATTTCTTCCCATTAATCGTTTGCACACGCATCGGTCCACATAAGTCCATGTGGAGGGTGTTTAGAACTTCCAAATTGGTGTTTTACTCAGAAGACATCTTCAGCTTTGGAAGCGCTTTGGAAGACTTTATTTGTGTTGTATTTGTACCTGATAGGAACATTGTAAGTAATTCCGTATGTCCACATATTGGGGGAAGATTGTTAGCCCTAAAATATGGTGACTAATCCGGAATTACATTTATCATTTATAGTCGTGTCGGGTTAGTTTAGCTAGTTAAGCCCGGGACTATAAATACCCCCTCCATACTTCCATAGAGGGGTAGAAGTTCATTTGTAAAAGTGTGTGTATTTTTTTCTCTCTTTTCTCTCAACCACACACACAACTTCTCTCATCTTATCCTTTTCTCTCTAATAAACATGGATCAATTTCTCTTTCATTTTATCCAACCTCCGGATCTTGTGTTATAAGGGTGAATCTAATGCTAACAATTGGCACCAGAGCATAGGGGGAATTCATGCTGTTAATCTACTGATTATGGGGTGAATAAGCTCAAAAAATTCGTGGCTTATTTTGAAGAAAAACTTAAAAAAGGCCACGGCTTAAATTTTTTTGGGCTTATTGGGTTGTTAATCTTGTTCTTTCCTCGATCTACAAGTTAAACAGGTTAGATTGCTACCAAAATCATGGATTACTCAAGCATCTAGTTCGATTTATAAGCTTAAAAGGGTTGGTTTATTTATGTGTTGTAAGTGGTGGGTTGGTTCGTTGTTGACGATTCACGAAGATATGATTGTTATTTCATGTTTTATACTCTTCTAACCACTTAGTATTAAGCCCCTATCGCTTATTTGAGAAGCTACAAAGCTTATTTGGATTGCTAGTGCTTAATTTGTTCTTGAGTTCTTCGTGGCGGTTTGAGTTTAATAATAATATAAAGGTGGCGGTTTGACAAAAGTAGGGGACAAGATCCGTGTTTTAAGGAAAAGTAGCCGGCGGTTTGACCAAGTCAAAGGCGGGTTGCTTAAAATAATCAAAATATTGCCGGCGGTTTGTACAATAATTAGGTGGCGGTTTGCCAAGTTTCATGGCGATTTGCCATGTTTTGCGGCGGTTTGATTAGGTACACGGCGGGTTGATTATTTTATGAGCAAAAAGAAATGTTACTCTGCCCAAATTTAAAATCTACAGCGGGTTGACAATTTTCTATGTGGCGGTTTGACAAGTCTCACGGCGGTTTGATCAAAAAGAACTAGGCGGCGGGTTGCCAAATTTGGCGACGGTTTGATCAAAATTTTAGAGGCGGTTTGGTGTAAAATAAGGCGGCGGGTTGCTTAACTATTAGAGGCGGTTTGAACCATAGTTTGGCGGCGGTTTACTTAATAAATGGTGTAGGTTTGGTAACAAGCAAGGCGGTGGTTTGCTTTGTTTTGGTGGCGGTTTGGTCATAAAAGGGCGGTGGGTTACTTAACTTTTGGTGGCGGTTTGGCTTACATTTGATGGAGGTTTGCTTAATTTTCACATTATCAAATCTCATTACGATGAACTTTAAACGACAAAGCTAAACCTAAACAAACCATCACCTTTTTCTTAAAACTCAAATATCTAGCAAACGATAAATCGTTAAACGAAAAAAAATACACCATCGCGACGAGTATTTTTTTATCTTTCTATAGAGGGGCACTTATATATACTTTCGACGAACTTTTTTCGAATTTTTTTTTTCAATCACGTCAGAAAAAATCTCATGGGATTTTTTGAAATCACATGAGATTGTGATACAAATCTCATGTGATATTTTCAGACGTGATTGAAAAAAAAACGGAAAAAAAGTTCGTCGAAAGTATCGCAACGAGTAATTTTTTATCTTTCTATAGAGGGCACTTATATATATATTTTCGAAGAACTCTTTTTTCGATTTTTTTTTCAATCACGTCTGAAAAAATCACATGAGATTGTGATACAAATCTCATGTGATTTTTTCAGACGTGATTTTTTCAGATGTGATTTTTCGACGAACTCTTTTTTCGAATTATTTTTTTTCAATCACGTCTTAAAAAATCACATGAAATTTGTATCACAAATCACATGTGATTTTGTGAAATCACATGAGATTGTGATACAAATCTCATGTGATTTTTTCAGACGTGATTGAAAAAAAAATCGAAAAAAGAGTTCGTCGAAAATATATATAGAAGTGCCCTCTATAGAAAGATAAAAAATTACTCGTTGCGATACTTTCGACGAACTTTTTTTCCGTTTTTTTTTCAATCACGTCTGAAAAAATCACATGAGATTTGTATCACAATCTCATGTGATTTCAAAAAATCCCATGAGATTTTTTCTGACGTGATTGAAAAAAAAAATTCGAAAAAAGTTCGTCGAAAGTATATATAAGTGCCCCTCTATAGAAAGATAAAAAAATACTCGTCGCGATGGTGTATTTTTTTTCGTTTAACGATTTATCGTTTGCTAGATATTTGAGTTTTAAGAAAAAGGTGGAAAAGTGGATGATGAAAAAATGAGTGGTTAGGATTAACCCATTTGTTTTTTTTTTTTGCCCTTGTTTTTTGAGGATCTCAACTCTTTCATGTGTATAGGAGTGATATAGAAGATAATTCGAGATCATGACATGATTACGCGGTGGTCGAGCATAGTAGATAGTAAGATGCTCGAAAGGTTAAGTCGATTGAGGTAGAGAGATCGCGCTCATGAGTCTGAATGTAGATAGCGCAGTTGGATGCGGATGGCGTTATGGTGTGAATGTGTGCAGGAGTTGCGTAACGATTAACAGCGTTTTTAATTTTTAAAAAAAATGGGTGAAAGTGGGTTTTTCTAAATTAAATTAAATAAGAATTAATCTAAACCATTAGATGAAAATAAAATGGATGGATAAGATGAAGCGGTTTGTTCTTTTTTTTGACCATGTTCCTTATGGAACTTTTCTCTTTGGTTGTATTATAAATTGTGAAATAGAAAAACGGAATATAAAATATAAGGTTTGATAAGTCAAAAGTAGTAAAACATGAAAAATACTAAATAGGAAGCTGTCTTCTCCTGTTAATAAAGTGGGCAAAACTACCCGAAAAAATGCGAAACATATGTTATAAAGTTTTACAAGTCAAAAACTGTAAAATGTAAACAAATACGAAACCAAAAAAACCAAAAAAAACTGTATTGTCCTGTCAACATAGCGGGTACCATGGAAAGTATTGGTTGTAGGGAATGGTAATAACCCATCATCAATGGTAACAGCTATATTCGTACGACTACGTACTAAAAGTACTTTAATAGTTATTCCTATATGAAATTATGAATACACATATTGGCTTGTACAATACTCGGCAATGCTTTATTTCTGCCTGTTAAAAGGTTTCTTTTCTGCTATAATTAGTTTATCACATTATTCACGTAACAGAAGATAGTTATCATCTTATGACACAATCCAGGTTAAGAAGTAAGTACTCAATAAGGTGTTCTAATAAATTTTGAGTTTTAATGTAGTTTTTTGTCATTCGTATCAAGGATGTTTAATGTTTTACTTTAAACCAGCTACTATGGTCACTGAAATCACAACTTACACGTCAGCACCATTCAACACATTATCAAACTCCCCACCCAACAGGTGTTATAATCAACACAAAACAAAAAATATAAAAATTTAATTGAATTTACACACACACACATGAGAAAATGTTTGTGTTATGCACCATCGAAGCATTGCAAAAACATACCCCTTAACGCGCGATCTGAAACTGCTTTTAAGAGTTATTTGTTGAATGAGATTCGTAGATTGATTATAAAAACTTAACCATATAAGAGATTTAGAAGTATACTTAACATTTTGTATCATGAAATGTGTCAAGTGAAATTACACTATAGCGTTATGGGACAAGAAGTAGTCAACTAGATTACGCATCCACATATTCATGTGAGTAGTCAAAATCAAAATCTTGCAAAATTCTACGTATCTTTGAAACACCATAGCCTCCCTTTTCATATTTTGGTTACTAAATGTAGATACTCTCAAATATATTTCTTATGATTATGGGGGACCCAAGGCCATGATTTTGCCATTTTGGAGAAAATATCACATCACATAATTAAAGTGTATATTTTCTCAACAGTTGTAGCAATTACATAACCTGGTAAGCTTTTATCCATTGTCAATGTGCTGTCAAAATTACAAAAGAGCATATTTTGAACTGTTAGAAAGTATATAGATAGAAAAATTATTAGTAAAACAATGTACTTTACCTGTGATCAACAACTAAATATTGTTTTATCATCTCATCAACATGGGATTTACATAAAAGTATAGAGCAAATGAGTAACAAACTGCGTTGTAAATCATTTTTGGATTGCAAGCTAGTTTTTGTGGATCTATGTGTCATAACATTTTTATGCATAACTCGTTTGAATCTATTGAGGAGCTCCACCACTTCAGGTACAAAGAAACAAAATGTATTAAACGCGAAATGAGTAAACACGTGTTGATTTTTAATGCATGCTTTTTAGTGTTTTGTCACTTTCCACGAGTCGTTTTCAATGTTAGTTTCGTCCCACTGTACAAAACTCGGACTAGCCTCAAGAGAAAGAACCACGGTTAGCATCCTCACACACATGTTTCTGCTCTGAAACCCATTAAAAAACCAAAACATCAGCGGTTGATGTGCTTGTCGGTGTAGAGTCAATTATCATGATTAATCAAGTTTGTAAATATATTTTTAGCCGAAAAACCTAAACAACACTTTAACGAGCAGTGTACCCGGTCAAGATGGACTTCGCGGTAAGTAGGGTGTCGAACACTACGAGTGGAATATTAATCATATATTCTATCAGTATTTTAATTAATCTATTTACTGGTTAAACCTATGCCATATACGTTGTCTATTGATATGGGGGTTTTCAGCCTGAGAGACTGGCACAGGTTTGGTGAAAACAAATACCAATTCGATAGACTATAAACACAAAAGAATAAAATTAGAATATAGAAAAGCGGTACAAGCCAAATGACAGAAAATTGTATTAGCCATATTAAATCCGGTTCAATGATGGTTTGTTTGTTTTAGTGCAATGATTTACTTATCTCGAAGCGGCATATCATTCTTAAGACTTAGGTAGGACATCATCCTAAGACCTAGATACGATTAATCCTGTCACAATTAACGCATCCGCATAAAGCATCATTTAGTTTAATTATAATCTATCTTAGAGAATTAAATCAGTGGTGATCCTGTTAAAACCCTAGCCCAACGGGACTTTACCCACTTATTGTTTGACAATGTTTTATATACTGGTAGACCACTATTCTAATCTTTATCAGTAAATTAAGAGCATGATTGCTGAAACATAAACAGGTCACCTACCGATCCAACTAAGCTCATAATTCAAAGACAAAGACAGAACGTTATTTGTGATCCCATTTGTCTAGTAATATGAAACACGATATGGAGAGCTATCCCGGTATCTAGATTACTTGGTCCGTGTCACTAGACCCAGTTGAATGATAGGTCGCATATTCAAACACATAAACAAGTATGAGGTGATAAACATAATTAAACAATCAACGATAAATTAAGAAATCGATTTTAAAACAAACCAAACATTGAACTTTCATTAAGATGGCTAATACCCGAGGGTATTAGCCCACAACCATTATAATTATACAAGCGTAATCAAACAATTAAAATCGAACGATTAAGAGAGTAAAAATTACACGATGTCTTCTATGGATTCGTGATCAATGCTTGACCTTGGTGGCTGATCTTCTCTTCTAAAATTCGTCTTTTAGTGAGTATGGTATAAAGAATATGATATTGCACACTAAAAACTCGTTTTTGAGTCTTCTATTTATAGTTGCTGAAAAATACTCGATACGCCGTATCCAACAAGGTCGATACGGCGTATTGGGCTGGATTCCTTGGAGTGCGCGCTACGTTCATAATAAATCTTTGATATCATTCCCAATTTACTTGATTTACTGTATCTTCGAATAGTTATCTTCATGGATACGGCGTATGTAGACAGAGTGAATACGCCGTATTGGGAATTGGTCAAACGCGTTTTCTTGTGAAGTCTTGGCGCAGATACGCCATATCTCTTTAGTTGGATATGGCGTATTGGTGAAATTTCAGCAATCTTCAAATATCTTTGTTTTAGCTCCAAATTATGCGCCTTTTAGCTCGTCTTCACAAAACACTCCTGAATTACTGCATTTATCAACTTTAAAGCAATTAAGTACCAAATAATGCAATAATTATATAAAAGTGGGCAAAACAGATGGGATAAATGATATAATAAAGTGACATTATTTGATGTCATCAAATATCCCCCCACTTGAATCCTACTTGTCCTCAAGTAGACTTTAGAAAAAAGTTTAGTTTATGAAAATGTGTCCCAACCGAAGTTGAGGATTTTCCGTTTAAGCATCGTTTTGTCCTAATCACCTGTACATAACCAAGCTCCTCACGAAATATGGAAATGAAAACACTCAGATCACTCAACTAATCTAGGGTGTAACATTTAAGTAGTACGCTCAATTGCTCGGTCGTGATTAGCTTCGTATCATAGGCTTGGCAAGGATACACATCTCCACCGCTAAAGCTAAGGAAGAACAAGTCAAAAGCTAAATTGGGTTAAGAAGGCTTACGGTTTGATCATTCAACAGTCTTTCACCATAAGTACCACACCAACAAGGCAGTTGTATCGTATATACATGGCCGTAACGACGGAATAGACATATACAATCCGAACACATCCATGTTCGTGTTTAACCAGCGGTTAGGATGAAGAACGATATAGGGTAGGGAGCTTCTAACTTTCACCAAAAGTCATCATCCAACAAGGCAGCTGAGACATGCATACATGGCCGTAACGACAGAATAGACATGCATGCTCGAACAAGTCCTCGTTCGAGTAGACACTAAGGTTAGTTGCTAGGAAAGGGAAGTAAAATAGGTGTTAAATAAAATTTACAAAACAAATAGATTAAGCCAACAAATAAGGTACGGTTGCTAGTAACTTTCTCCTGACCGTTCCATGACAAAGACTCGAACATATAGACAAACGCCTCGATCACAAAAATGACAAAGACAACCTAAGTTGGCATTCCCATAACGGTCAACTTCCCTTACATCCCGCTCTTTACATACTTTTACATAAGTGGTGATATCGGCCACTTTTTACAAGACTTTACATCGTTGATTTTTGTAACGTATCAACGAATAATCAATCCTTCCAAGTGATTCCTTCGGTATAAACTTCCTTTGAACCGACTATTTTTTATTTCATCTTTCTCTTTTTTTTCAAACTATACATCATAAATCTCGGTTTGGTGTCACCATCTTCACTATCATAATTCATCTAGATAATCTTTTCCTTGTAAAACTTCTTCTTTAGACATGATTCATAATCGTGAAAGTAGTGAAACTTACGAGCTACATATTTTTCCCATTGCATTATGCAATTTCCTGACCATTACAGAGATAGAAAAATTTCACTTTGACACAGGAAATACAAGACTTTACATGAAAGCAACTAGCAACACTGGTAAAATAGGCTTAATCTACACTGTAGGCTAAGGTGCAAAGGTGTAACGAAACATATAATATGGTGTAGAAAAAGAAAGGAATGGCTCAATAGGTTGTTCTAGGGGATTTTACTCTTAAAATGAGTTAACTAACCAATGTGGAAAGTTAATGTTGAGAATTGTTTAGCCCATCTAGGATTAGTTTTACAGATAACTTATATACGCAGCGGAATAATAAAGAACAATAAGTTATCAAATAAGGTTTTATTATTATAAATCTACTGCCCCAAGATCAAATGATCCTTGGGGCTAAACTAACTAATACATAAACTAACTAACTATTAGACTCTCATTGGAGAGATCTAACTATGATGGATGCACTAAACCAGACGCCTATGACCCTTTATATAGAGGGTTTACAAGAAAACCTAGCTTACATAGGAAGCTAACTTAATTTATCACATTAAGTCCTTGTTGTTTCATCTTTCTTCATTTATGCATATGTAGTTTTGTAATCATCAAACTGAATCCCCAACCAATCTTCTCCTATTTGATATTACAAAACTAATCATCATGAATGAAATAAATATGCAATGCTTCCCATTGACTTATGATCTTCTTGAACATGCCACCACACATAATAAGCTGCAAATCATATCTTTTAGTCTTTTCACCCCTTTTAATATAATACATCTTAATAGGGTCCTTTTTTTGAAGAATTGCAACTTGGAGAACACTTCCACACAACTATGTTCATTAACCTATGTAGAAACATTAATCATGAACAGCAACCCAACTTGAGATAGTAGTAAAACCTTCTCCTTAAATGAGCATCAAACTGTCAGTACTAAGTAACAAGCAACAATACTAACTTTTCATGTGTCATCCTAGCAGTATTAACACAAATGCCTGCTAACAGTATTAAGTAATTGTCTTGGCAGTAGTAAATCATAATGGGCAGCATTAAGTAACTTAAATAACATGCTTCTAATGGGCTTCCAATTACTAATTCATGAAGAATCCATAAAGCCCACATACACATGAAATTCATGGCATCATTAACTAAATATACATTGGGAATAAAAGGAACGAGCAGTATTAACGTACTATTGTTCTCATCAAACTCACAAATGATCGGTATAAACAACCATGAATCAAGCTCAACCAATAACCCATCAAGATATTCACGTGTAATCAGCAGCCTAATATAGCCATGAATCAAAATTTTATACGAGCCCCAATAATCAAAACTCATATCAATAATCTTTACAGTAACTTCTTGTGAAACCCTAGATGAATTAGGGTTTTCTTCTTAAGCAAAACCTAATCACCTACTGTCTTCCATGAAAAACAAAATCACTAACCTATATTAAATGTGCCAACTGCTGTTCACATCAAACCTGCTACCATGTCTTTAATTCAAGAACCATGCTATATCTGCTTATACCTTGTGACTGTAATAGTACTTATGAAAACCCTAAAAGTTAGGGTTTCTTTTGTTGTTTATGAGCAGCGGAATCATCATAAATTTACAGCCACAATAACTTTTAATGAACCCAATTAGCAGCAGAATAAGACATAATAACAACCCTGATAAAGATAACAAAGAGATAGAGTATTTTTCTGGATTACCGAATATGCATAAAACCCTATTCTTCACCGAATCTACCAGCCACTTAAAATCACAGAAACCATACAAACAAAACCTTAAATCCTAGATATCATGAGCAACCTGCTCTGATACTACATGTTGAGAATCGTTTAGCCCATCTAGGATTATTTTTACATATAACTTATATACGCAGTGGAATAATAAAGAACAATAAGTTATCAAACAAGGTTTTACTATTATAAATCTACTGCCTCAAGATCAAATTATCCTTGGGGCTAAACTAACTAATACATAAACTAACTAACTATTAGACTCTCATTGGAGAGATCTAACTATGATGGATGCACTAAACCAGACGCCTATGACCCTTTATATAGAGGGTTTACAAGAAAACCTAGCTTACATAGGAAGCTAACTTAATTTATCACATTAAGTCCTTGTTGTTTCATCTTTCTTCATTTATGCATATGTAGTTTTGTAATCATCAAATCTGAGATCCCAACAATCTTCTCCTATTTGATATTACAAAACAATCTTCATGAAAGAAATAATCTTCAATGCTTCCCATTGACTTATGATCTTCTTGAACATGCCACCACATATAATAAGCTGCAAATCATATCTTTTAGTCTTCTTCCCCTTTTTATAATCATCTAATAGGGGTCTTTTTTTTTTTAACACACACAAATATTTTTGAAAGATATTCAAACTTGGAAAACACTTCTAAATCCCCCAGTGGTGCATATAGATGGTTAAACATTTAATCTATAAGCTTCCCCTGAAACCAATTTGTTTACCATCTCTTGAATCTCGAACTCTGTAGGCTCTATGTAGTGATCACTAATGAAGAAAACTGAGTATAATGAATTTGATGAAGAAGTAGAATCTCCCAAACTTGTGTCTTATGTCTTGTTTATCCACGTGACTTTAAACTTATAAATAAATCTGTGAAATATAAGTAGATTGTGATCTCTTGACAAACATCCTCATCTTCTATGAGACACATAACTAAAGTGATAGCAAATGTGAGCTTTAAGCACCATAAGAAAAATCACACACTTTTGCTAGATTTTGACAAGTCTTTGTCACATCGTTGTAAGCACAAACAAGTTACCTCCAGATATTGTAAGCCATTTGAGATATGATAAGAACACGCATTCGAAAAAACTCAACTACAACATCAAATAAGCAATATTCAATTGTCTTCGTAATCACCTCTTCAATAAATCCAAAACGAGCCATATATCCAATAAGAATAAACTATTGTTAGAAACAGTTCTATCCGAGATCCAAATGCGTCTGTTGTCCAACATCGAACAATGCTAGTACTATAAACAATAAGCTGCAAATCATATCTTTTAGTCTTCTTCCCCTTTTTATAATCATCTAATAGGGGTCTTTTGAAGATATGCAACTTGGAAACACTTCCACTCATATCTGATGTCATAACCTTGTAGAAACATTAATCATGAACTTGCCAAAACCATCGTGAGAAGTAGTAAAACCTTCTCCTTAAATGAGCATCAAACTGTCAGTACTAAGTAACAAGCAACAATACTAACTTTTCATGTGTCATCCTAGCAGTATTAACATAAATGCCTGCTAACAGTATTAAGTAATTGTCTTGGCAGTAGTAAATCATAATGGGCAGCATTAAGTAACTTAAATAACATGCTTCTAATGGGCTTCCAATTACTAATTCATGAAGAATCCATAAAGCCCACATACACATGAAATTCATGGCATCATTAACTAAATATACATTGGGAATAAAAGGAACGAGCAGTATTAACGTACTATTGTTCTCATCAAACTCACAAATGATCGGTATAAACAACCATGAATCAAGCTCAACCAATAACCCATCAAGATATTCACGTGTAATCAGCAGCCTAATATAGCCATGAATCAAAATTTTATACGAGCCACCGTACCATAAACCTATATCAATAATCTTTACAGTAACTTCTTGTGAAACCCTAGATGAATTAGGGTTTTCTTCTTAAGCAAAACATAATCACCTACTGCCTTCCATGAAAAACAAAATCACTAACCTATATTAAATGTGCCAACTGCTGTTCACATCAAACCTGCTGACATGTCTTTAATTCAAGAACCATGCTATATCTGCTTATACCTTGCGACTATAATAGTATTTACCAAAACCCTAAAAGTTAGGGTTTCTTTTGTTGTTTATGAGCAGTGGAATTATCACAAACTTACATCCATAATAACTCTTAATAAACCCAATTAACAGCAGAATAAGACATAATA